>WBMZ01017626.1:0-15175 GCA_013400975.1 Atrichornis clamosus | reverse complement strand
CTCGGCCCCGCGGCTCGGGCCGGCTCACACGTCAGCCCGCGCCACGAGACCCGGATCTGCCGGATCCCGGCTCCCGGCGGCGGCGAGGCCGGGGCGGTGCCGTACGGTCCCGCCCCCCGCGCCCGCCCCTCCGCCCGGCAAGGGAGTCCGAGCGTCTGCTGCGGGCAGGAGCAGCGTCTCGGGTCGCGGTGTCCGGCCGCGGCTGGCTCGGGGTGCGCGGCCGCAGTAGAACGGCGTGTCGGGCGGCGGCAGTTTCAAGCAACGCGTCGGCCTTAAAATAAAGCTCCAGTAGGTCAGCGCTGAGAGTACGCAGGGGCAGTAACTGCTCTGGGGCCAGGTGTGCCTACGAGTCCGACACAGCCCCCGCGGCCAGGGCTCCGCGCTCCCGTCACCAACACGGTCACTTCGGCCGCCTGGCCCCCAGCCATATCCCCCGAAGTACGAGGGAATTTACAGTTTCTCATCTAGAAATCTAAAGCCTGTTCAGGAGCTCGTGACTCAGGGGCTTCTAAGTAATTAAAGCATCCATCAAAATAGGTATTCAGATGCTGTGGAACGAAGTTAGGAAAATTTCAGATCGTGGCTTCTCAGTCAGCCAGCTGGGCTTACTAGTGCCTAGCCAAGGAGACGGGGTGTCATGCTCCCATACAGACAGATGGACCATATCCTGTCTTGGGGACACTGATAGCATGCAATAATGCAATGAGCATTATACAAGGAAGAAATTCTTATCCCCCAATATTTTCAAGGCTGGCTTACCTCCTCCAAGCCAGGAAACAAGAACAATACTACAATTACAGTGAAAAAGGAGGGTTTGATGGAAGTTAAAGTGCTCTCAGGTTGCTGTCTCCGACCAGTGTCGCACAGCCTGATATGCCACACGTATGGCCGTTCTCATTACTATTTGCAGTTGTTGTGGGGTTTTCAAGTCTCTGTTCATGGCTACGGCTTTTTTTCTGAAAGTTTTTTTCTGCCTATGGGTGTCTACCCTCCATTACTCTGCCAAGTCTTGGCTGCATGGCCAGTTGGCAGCCTTGCATGTGCAGCCGTCATTGGTGTGCAGAGCCACCTCTCTCTGAAAGACACAGGTAGGCTAAATTGCTCAGTTAGGGCTGGCCCTGGACGTAACCATTCAAGTTCTGAGAGGCAGCAGGCAGGCTACCTTTGTCTAGCAATGCCACACAGTCCTGTCTTGCTGTGGATCTTGCCTCTCCTTTCCCATGTTTCAGCCCTTTCTCTTGTCTTAGCATCCAAATAAACAGTGGCAATACTGAAAAGGAATGCAAGGCACTGACACAAAGCCAGGCCATCACACAAAAAATCTAAACTATGCAGAGCTTGTATCACCTTGTATACCTCAATCTAGGGAACTGAGCCTCTGGTAAGGCACTAGGGATGCTAAAACTTATCTTTAATTTGGAAATCTGAAACTATATCCCTACAGTGTTTCCTGGGATAACAGGTTTCTTGACAGCCTGTTCAGGAGTTTAGACTGCAACAGGAACCATGATCATCAGCAATATCGAGGTACACTTGGCTTGAAGTATACTTTGGCTGTTCTGGCCAAATGCTAATCATGCCACTAATGGTGGCAGAGGGTCATAGGTAGAATGATCAACTGTTAGCTGCCTCCTTTCTCCCACCTCTCCCTCAGTCATCCTCCTAACCCTTCACTGGGAGTTAGTCATCCTTGAAACAAGAAGACACAGCTTCTCAACACCATTAAGCAGCCTTGCCTATCTGTCTCCCACGCCTGGCACACGGGGCTAGCCATTGTTTTAGAAAATGGATCTGAGGTCCTGAAATCCCCAAACCAGACACAGCTTACCATTAGTCCTGGTGCAAACAAGAGAGGAGAGTAAAGCCAACTACACAATAGCAGAGAGGAAGGTTCCTCCTGCCAAGCTGAGGCAGGAATGCCGAACACTTCTATTTTCTTGCCAAACAGCTCTTGGACAAAGCCAACCAGCCTGCTGTTGCTAAAAGGATAGCAAGCATACTTGGAGCAACCATTGCAATTGAGAAGAGAATCTCAGTGATTGATTCTTGGAGAACTAAACTTGAACAATCCTAGAACTGGAAGGGCAAGACTAAGTGAGCTGGACCAGCAGCATCAGATGCTTTGTCAGAAACAATATGAGCCTGCAAAGAATCTATAAAGGAGAGGCGGGAGCTGATGTGACGACAACTGAGTGATCTACAAGAAAGCAGTATGCAATGACAGCACTTACAGCTAGAGCTGTGACGTCTTCCTCACTTGGAATCAAATGCAGCCTCCTCAAACCTCAGTGCATCACATCTTTCTGGCTCATTTCTCACATCACCTCATCCAGGTACTTGCATCATGTCTGGTAATGTCTTGAAATTGTGCCTTGAAGAGGCATGCAAGCAGCAGTACCCGGCTGGCCAGCTAGCCCCCCTGGATGAGATGCAAGCTACCCCTCTCTACTCTCATTTCTTCACCCCACGTTGTTACTGAAAAGTTCAACATATCTGTAAATAGTTTTACATAATTGGTCTCAGTAAAAATCAGAGGGTTTTTGTAGTATTCTGCATTATTTGCACCGCCTTTTTGACAGCAAAGTAGCAATTGTTTTCCTGATTATTTTTCCTTTTCAACATATATGTTTCCATTGGCATTTTTGGAAATACAGGAAGCTGATGGGCCTAATGAAGGATGGACTTGTGAAAGGGTTATTCTCATGTATGAAACTTCAGAGGATGAACTGTCAAGGAAGAGGGGCAGGCAATAGGAACTACAGAAAGTAGAGCCTAGGAACAAGAGGAACAATGCATAAGCTTATTGCTTTCAAATCAGCAAGAACATACACACAAGCAGAAAGTAGCTGGGTATTTTGCATAAAACATTCTGCCAGAGCATCCCTGAGAATTTGGCCCTCCTGGTTCCCACGGGCAAATGAACAAGCCATAGGAGACACTGATTCTATCTCAGCTTCCTACTCCCAGGCTTCAGCCATCTACTCCCCCTTACACTCACAAATTTAGTGCAAAATACAGCAGTAAAACAAGATCCTGACATGGAGGCTGTTTTCAGACTCACTCTATGAAGTTTTCATTCTGGCAGTTAAACTATGATGAAAACAGTGATGACTTAGACTACTTTATGAACAAAGGCATGAGATGCATTCAAAATTAGCTAGTAACAAGGACAGAATAGTGAATCCACTGATTTTGGCACACTAAAAGAATTCTGTTGCCTGCTGCCAAGCTAAAACTATGAAGACAACTCTGCTTGAAGGGCAGAAGATGATAATATTCCTTCCACCAAAACCATGTACAGTGGCAGAGGGTGGAAGTTCAGCAAAACTTACTATGACATTCTCTACATCCATCATCTGAAAATAGTGTGGATTGGGCATTTTGTAAAGCAACAGGCAGATGTCACATTCCACATCACAGTGCTAGCTTTCAACTTTTCTACCCCAATAGGCAATGGAAAAGTAGCAGTCATGTTAGTGATCTAACTTGCCAAATAATGAATGAGCTTGTTTACAGATAACCAAGAAAATTACCCATTCTGAAGTTCTTTTTCTGCTGATGTTCTTCTCATCTTTGCTGCATAAGTCATATCACTTTGTATGCAATGTAGGCGTTATATTGCTGACATCAAGATACTCTGTGGAGTGGAAATTCTTCTTCTGCAATTCATGCAGTTTCATCAGATCTGAAAAACGAGCTAGAAATGGGGCAAATCCTCTTAATGTAACTCCTTTTCTGTCTGTTCCCTCTTTCCTTGTATGCAGTTCATAATGAGTAGATAATGTTATTCCTAGAAGGAATCTGCATGAAACTCTGCTGCAAATTTTGATATCAAAGAGTCACTTGGAAGACATCTTCAAAATGGTCTGAAAATGGCACCCACAAAGTGGAAAGGAAAAGATTACAAAATACCCTTGTAGTAGCAAGGTAAGAGAGGCCTTTTGGCAGCAACACTGGGTTTTTTGGAAAGGGAAATCTAATTTTGGAGAAAGAAGCCAAGTCCTTAGAAAAGTTGCCTGCAAGCATTCCTAGAATTCAGCTAGACTGGCATCTCACAAAGCGTGGGAGAATTGCAAAGCACTTTGGGACACCAGGCAGCAAGCCTGTGAATTGGCTGGCACAAAGACTATACCGTGTACTTAGGTTAATTTAACTGATATCTACTCATGTAATCACACTGAACCAAATCTATACTGCCAGATTTTCTGTCAATGTGGAGATATATAAGCTTAATGAACACTCAACCACAATAGTCAGAACTCACAGAAAAAATACGGCCCAGTGGAAACAAAAAACTCCACTGAAATTGTGAGAGGATCAATGGAGGATCATTTGTGCTCCTGAAGCATCAACACACCAGCACTGACTTTTGTGATCAATTAACCACAGTCCAGGGAAAATGATCACAAAGGATTGCTGCAATGCTGCCAGACCACAGCTGCCAGTGAAGTTTTCCAAACTAGGAAATGGATGAAGGAAATCTGAAGTTGAGGGGATGACAAGGATTATTTTACACTTAACTAGAATATTGACTAGGAACTTGGAGTAACTATGAAATACAAGCAGGCCAGTTGGGACACTTACAAAACCAGGCTTGCAAAGAGCAATTTTAAAATAGAGGATTAAGTCCTGAACCACCAAATTGTTAATGATAACACTCACTGGTAAAGATACACCATCTGAATTAAGCTGCTCTGTAGTATTAGAACTGTAAATTCTCAGTAATCACATAAGATAATAGTCCACTAAATTTCATTGATAATTGTCCAAATAATGTTGGTAACATTGTTTTGCAATTACTTTGGGCAATCCACTCTAAAAATGTGGTTTAAGTGAACCAACACTGGTATAACCTTAAAAAATTGTTTTTCCTCTGAAGCAGAAATCATAACAGCAGCTGCACAATTGTAGTGACTTTCTTGCAAAGAAAAGGTGACAGAGTGAACTGCTTCATAAGCAGCTATACTTCACATAAGCTATCTGCAGCCATAAACTTACCAGCAGTTAACATTGTTATATTCATCTGAGAGCTGCTGCCACTCAGGAAAAGCACATCTCATGTCACCCTCTATGTTCAGAGGCATTTCAGCATTTAGTCTCAAATGCCTCTGAACATGAGTCAGAGCCCTCAACTGTTACAGTTCTCACAGACTTGAAATAAAAATGAATCCCTGTTCATTTCCAAGTGAATGTCTAATAGAAGAAGCCATATCTAATAGACACACCACAAGCTCAAAATGTAAGCAAGCAGATTTGATGAACGTTAGGTGCAGAAGAAAATGTGAGAAAAAAAATGAAAATAAGATCCCAAAGGATTTTTTGTTAACACTTTACAACATGTAACTAAGAAGTAGCAATGAGTTAAAATGATCTGGTCCTGAACTGAGAATTACTCTGATCTGAAATAGATATATGCAATTTTGCAATTAAGCACTCAGCATATCACTGAAATTTAAGAGTAACCATCCACTAAAAAGCCAAGGCTAAATGGCACTAAAAGGCATTACTTACTAAGAAAAAAGATATAGCAAAAAGAGAAGACATTTTACACGTCACTGAGGAGGTATATCAAAAGGCATAACTCTGTCAGTCAGTGCTTGGAGAACAGTATTCTACCACATAAAATGTGGCAGCATCTCTATATAGACTACAGAGAACTAAATCACATGATTGGAAAAGAATTTGATCTGTTATCACTGTAAGCAATACTCTGGTTTCTGTAGCACATTCAACTCTACTTTTTAATTTGGATATTAGAACATGAGTGCTGACAAGTGAACTAGAAATGACTGCTCTCTCAGCTGGGCAAGTTCTCTGCAGACATAATGCAAGGGTTTTAACTTGTGCACATTTGCTTTTGTGCAAATTTCGTTTGAGGATGTGGTATGATGCAGCTGGATATTTGCTGTAGTACCTCACACCTGTTGAAGAGGAGCTGTAAACCCTACAAGTGGTTCAGTATAAGAAAGAAAATTAGGCTTTACAGAACTTGACAACACTCTCAGGTCAGGAAAAAAGAATTCTGCACTATGCCCTCAGCAAGTTTGCCAACAACACCAAACTGAGTGGTGTGAACAACACACTGGAGGGAAGGGATGTCATCCAGAGGGATCTTGAGACTTGAGAGGTGGGTCTGTGCAAACCTCATGAAGTTCAACAAGGCCAAGTGCAAGGTCCTGCACATGGGTCAAGGCCATCCCAAGGACAAATACAGGCTGGGAGGAGAATGTATTGAGAGCAGCCTTGCTGAGAAGGACTTGGGAGTGTTGATCGATGAGAGGCTGGACATGTCTTAGCCAATTGTATCCTGGGATGCATCATAAGCATGGTCAGTAGGTCAAAGGACATGATTCACCCCCTCTACTGTGCTCTTGTGAGACCCCACCTAGAGTGCTGCACACAGCTGTGGATTCCCCAATATAAGAAGGACATGGACTTTGTAGAGTGAGTCCAGAGGAGAGCCACAAAGATGACCAGATCAATGGAGCACCTTTCCTATGAAGAACAGCTGAGAGTTGGGGATGTTCAGCTTGGAGAAGAGAAGGCTCTGGGGAGTCTTTATTGTGTCCTTCCAGTACCTAAAAGGGGCCTACAAGAAGGCTGGAGAGAGAGTTTTTACAAGGGCATGGGGTAATGTCTTTATTAGGAAGAAATTCTTTCCTATGAGGGTGGTGAGGCATTGGAACAGGTTGCCCAGAGAAGCTGTGGCTGTCCCATCCCTGGAAGTGCTCAGAGCCAGGTTGGATGGGGCCCTGAGTAACCTGGTCTAGTGGAAAGTGTCACCTATGGCAGGGGGTTGGAACCAGGATCTTTAAGGTACCTTCCAACCCAAACCATTCTATGATTCAGTTCAACTCACACTTCACAGTTCATAAATCTTGTAAAACCACCACGAAGATTAAGGGAAACCATTTAGGTGTTTGAAAGTATGAATGTACATTTTTGGTGTTTAAACATGTTCTTGTGGTTACCTTTTGTTAAGCTACTAGGGTAATTATTAGACATAGATGATGTTTCTAAAACTGAAGGTAATTACTGAAAAAAAAGGATGGAAAGATTTGAAGCTAAAGCCGTATCATAGCAGAAGCCCAACTCCTCTGTAGAGAAAATACTAAGGGAGCCAGTCCCTTCACAGTGGTGCCCAGTGACAGGACAAGAGCTAAACATAAGAAAACATTTCTTTATTCTGATGCTAACCAAACACCGGTAGAGATTGCATAGAAAGGCTGCGGCATCTCTATCCATAGAGATATTCAAATGGACATGGTCCTGGCTAGGCAACCTGCTCTGGCTGACCTTGCTTTAACAGGAAGGGTGGATTAGATGATCTCAAGATGTCCCTTTTGACCTTGACCCTGCTGTGATTCTGTGATACTGTGCCACTCAGGAGGAAACCCAGGAGTAGATACATCTGCAAAGCACTTTCACTGCAATTTCTGTGGGAGTAAAATTAATTGGAATGAGTGATATTAAGATACAGGGATAATACAACACCTATAAATATATCTGCAAGAAGTGTTAATATCTTTTATATCTGCTCTGTGTCTGGGGAAGTGACCAACAGTGTAATGTCACAACATTCCTAGGACTAAGAGTTAGAATCTGCAAAATCTTGAGAGACAATCATACAGCATGACTGAATATTTCCCAGTATGACTAACCTCTTCCTGGGAAAAGAAAGATATAGCCTAGAATACTGCCTTTAAAAACTAGTTCCAATTCACCATGTGATCTTTTTGCACTCTGTCAGAAAGATGGGAAAGCTGTAAAAGAGAATTTTATGAGACGGATTATACTTCACTTAAACTGCTATAATTGCTACTCTTAATTTGAGAAAGATGTTCAAGACAAGAAACTCCGTACATCTAAACTGGATCTTCCACTTAAACAAAGGCATATGCTATTACTGAAAAGAAAGACACACAGAATAGTAGGGATTTTCTAGATACTGTTCTGTGAAACATTGCATGCCTGACAGAAATCCCTAGACCAGAGAAATGGCTTGTATCTGCTGTGTTCAGGGAAACTGTACATTACTCAATACAGAATACTATTTGAGCCTTGTTTGTTTAACCTGACTTTATCCTCAATGTTCTCTAATAAGTTGCCAGGTGCTATGTTCTTGCTAGCCACATGGACGAACTGAAGACAATCAGGTTAGGAAAACAACAAATCAGATTGTCTTGACTTCTATTCTTGAATTGATCCTTACTATTTTATATTATTTCAAATGCTGTTCAATTAACTTTCTTACAGAACTGTAGTGCAAACAGTGACTAGGGATTTAGACTTAATGATTTAACCCTAAATCATTGTTCTACTGTAATAAGAGCAATAGAAAAGTTTGGGGGTTTTTTTCCTAATACAAAATTGTTCTAGTCTCCACAATGCAGCTATTTGAGGATGGTATCAACATATCTACACCAATAGAGCTTAATAAATTACCCATCTGTCATGGCTGAGGTTCTTCTGGATGATCTCTGACAAACTTCACTATGTTATAAATTTTTGTTGTAGACAGTTCCAGAAGACTTCTATCAGTTGTGGATCTGATGCCCATCATGACAGATTATACTGTAGTTTAGCAAAACGGCCATCATTAGAAAGAAGTTCAAATTCTAGTTAAAACTTTCAAAAAGCCTCAGGAACAAAAATTGCTGGATCAAGCATTAATAGCTGAGCTCAAGAACTCCAGATTGCATTTTTATCAGTCCTACATTTCAGGATCCCTAAAAGGTCTTGTGCTTTATAAAACAGAGAGACCATTGAAGGAATTCTTAACAACTGATGATGCAAAGTATACTGGAGTATGTTCTCTCTGTGGTTTGACTTCTAGTAGATTTCTGATTTTACTGCACATATTCTTGTATTATACAAGAATAATATACAAGTTGTGGTTATTCCTACATCTTTAATCCATATTCTATTATAGCTGGAAACATTTTGTGAGGTGGGACCACATGTACTTTATAAGACTATTGCCTACAGGAGCTTAATCCATCTTTGCAGCCTGCACTGATAGCTCTGTGTCTCAGGTTATACACATTAAGAGGAAAAGTGCCCAGCATCACCCTTTTCTCCTGAGAAGACATGGTAGTGATGTAGGAGATCAGTTTGCAACATACACTTCCTGTATAACTGTTGCCTATCTTCTCAGCAGTCAGTTTATCTACACTGTCAGGAATATGAAAATATTTTAGCAATTGAAGACCACTACCAAAGAAAGTGGGTTTATTTTTCAGTTATTTTGGATTCATGTATTCATTCAATTACTGCTTCAAAATTATTTGCTGTTCCACTTCTAATTCCAAACTCAAATCTCCTAATGAGACTCCCTAACTCCACCCCCAAGTAATCACTTCAAAATACTAATGCGGTTTTATCTTTTCTCTTACTTGCTGCATTTAGGCACTTTCCTGGCTACCACTGCACTGAACAAGAAATTTAAGCTTCCAGCTCAAAGGTCTGATATACTTCAGTCCTGATGACTATTATGAAATGGAGGTTTCCTGAACATCAGCCTGGATCTGATTTCAGCCCCTATAGTCATTAAAATAGCAGCAATTGTTATTCAGTCACAAATTCTAAAGACATGAAGAGAAGATAATGTCCAGTTAGCCAGAAAAGCTGTCCAGATGGCCTTTTAAGGCCAGTCTGTGGTTGCCAAATTTTTCAAGGTAGATGGCTGATCATTAAGAATATTAATAAACTTGGGACCTCCTGGAAAATTACAAGCTCTACTTCACATCTGAACCTACCTTTTTCTCCCCCCTCTTTTCTTTTTCCTTTATGGAGCCACAAGAAGTGGCCCCTAGACCCCAAGGTGTATGTACCACCAGTTGAAGATCACTCCTCCACAAAAAAGTGGAAGCTTAAAAACCCAGTAATTCTGCTTACAGACCTAAAAGCATTGGGTGCCTTTGTACCTAGATTTTCCTACTAGAAGCATCAGGTGCAGATGTAACATTAATTTAGAAGATACTGGCAGGCTAATATCAAATTTATGAAAAGTCTAGGGTGTCCTGTCAATTTCTAATAAAAGCCCTTAACAAGTGAAGAACAATAGGGTGTTATTAAACTACAAAAAATGTCTGCACATTCATTATTTAATAAAAACTTTACTAAGTCATAGATTGATTTATGTAAAATCAATAGCTGAATTGATTTCTGATCTAACTCCACTAATTCAGATGAATTGCATCATATGAATTCAAACCGTATTACTTCAGATCACTTTGATGTCACTGCCTTTTAATGAATATATATTTCAGCTGCTGAAGACATGAAAAGTATAATTTGGTAAGTGCAAGCATCATGAGAGAACACCTCCTCTCTCTTCCAGAACACCGAACAATTTCTGTTCCACCAGTTTTGGCATTCCTGCCTACAGAACTCCTACAAGTTCTTCCTCAACACCTTCACAGGAAAGGCTGGACAAGGCAGTGACGGTATCATGAGCTAATTTGTAAGGCAAAGAGCCTCCCAACAGCGGGATCTTGGCGAGCAAGCCAAACTGCCCTGTTCCACCCAGAAGAGGGCACTCTTACACCCGACCACGCAACCGGACATGAACACCTATAGGAGGAACAGGAAAGTTAAGATGACATCTTAAAACTCGGTCAACTTGCACGACCAGTTAGTTATTTTTATGATAAAGCTAATCTCCGGAAAAAGTTGAATCATCCAGACGCTGCCACAACAGGAACACAATATGACAGACAAGAAACGTGCAGGCTAAATTTATTTGTAGTCTCTGAAATGTGCTGACTGATATGCAGATAAAAAAGACAATTTCTGGCACGTAGGCCTCCCTGTTAAAAGCTGGAATCGTAGAAAGAGAGCTGTAGGTGTAACTTTGGTGGCAAGTGATGGTTAAATTTAAAAATAACATGGTTATACGGATTTGTTGTTGGTTTTTTAAATAAAGCATTATTATAAATGAGCATACAAACATTTAAATGCAAACTGCATATAATCTAATACTAACACAGGCTGTAAAGATAATCCCTATATGGATATCTCATGAAATAAACAAAATAAGAATCAAAATGCTACAGGTTCAACCCGTTTCTAAAGCGATTGAAATCAATATACATATCTCTTGAGACAGCTTTCCTGTCCAATAAGTAATCCACCAGCAACGAGGGAAGATCAAGCCTGACATTTTTGATTTTTCTAAACTAAAGAAGCCAAGATGAGGAGGTGGTAGTCTTGGTATAAGACATAAAACAGTAAAAGAGAAATAGAATGCTGCATACTGGAAGGCTATTGTTTCAAAAACGTCATTTTCCTCTAATTACAGGGGACAATCTCAATAATTCCAAATTTTCTCTGAGTAATTCTACAAGAAAAATGCCCTATTGATATGAGCAAAATAAAATTAGGAAAATATGGAAATGAGAAAAAGATCACCAATAATCTTAATGTGAAGAACAGAAATTAAATCATACCTAGTGCTGTCATAAGCATCCTGGAGTCCCCAGGCAGTACTTTGGAACCGGGGGCATCCATAGACTCAGAGAGAAGAACCATACATGGTGACTATATTGGATGTGCAGTGAGTCCAATGCGCACAAACTTTGCAAGAGCAATAGCCACTTT
This sequence comes from Atrichornis clamosus, assembly GCA_013400975.1. Lineage (NCBI taxonomy): Eukaryota > Metazoa > Chordata > Aves > Passeriformes > Menuridae > Atrichornis > Atrichornis clamosus. The sequence goes on along the minus strand of WBMZ01017626.1, from coordinate 3,574 downwards.
TCCATGAAAATATGGGGAACTGTTTCCTATATATAGATTGTAGGATAGACATTACTTCCCGTATCACATGGGAAGTGACATAGTGTTTAGGATGTTTGGTTAGCCTGGCACTGGCTGATGAATATTGTCAGCCTTTCCATATTGAGAGCTTGGCTGCAGCCTTACAACCAGTGATCTTACGTTATAGGCACTGATCCTATCAACCTTCCTCCTCAATAATCTTACATTGCTTGAACTTCGTTTAATACACCATATCTCCTGCTCCCAGTTACAGAAGTTTCTTATACCAAACGTAATAAACAATGCATAGATACTCAGAATTGTATCTCTCACGCTATTAGTTGTTAGATCAGCACCAATGGGCAGAAGCACAGAGCAATCTGCAGCCGGTTGTAAAAGTTGCTATTGAAAGAGGCTAAAATTATGATAGGATCATGAAAGAACTATCTCCTGAAATCAGATATACCACAAATTTTTTAAATTCAAAAAGTGAGCAATGTTCAATGGACTACAGTTTTACATTTTGTGTATTGATTTTCCTAAGGGCAAAAGACTAATGAGAACTTAATTTAGAGGATAGACACAGGGCTATATTATCAACAGCCCATAAAATATATTATGGAGTCAGACATGGAAGTGACTGAAATCACACAAAGAGGCTATGTTCTCAATTTTTGTCCAAGCACTTTCTTTTTTAACAAAACAAAAATAAAACAACAAACAAACAACCCCCAAGCCTTCACCCCTGCCCCCAAACCAAAACCCAAAACACCTATGCAAAGTCTATGGTCTACCCTAAAACCCTGTAGAATCTTCTGTAAAATAGTAAACTATAATAAAGCATAAAACAGTAGAGGAGGTATAGAATGATAACCCCAGCATGTTGATTACATAAGGTACTGATTTTTATGTAGATTTTGATCCTGGCAAAACTCACCACTACTCTATTCTACCAGCCAAAAATTCTTTCTATATCTGTCTTTCAGCAAAGAGGAAATTAACACTATATATGGTGAATATGAAATAGTTGTGAGAAAAGTGAAAAATGCCTATTTAAGGACAAGGGAAATGAGTGGGGTAGACTAAGGAAAAGAGATACAGTAATTCATAATAATTTCATTTTTGCAGTAATAGGCTCTGACATTTGTAATCCAAATGAGTATATGAAAATGAACCTAGGTACAAACCAGGCAAAATCATTGCCCTTTACCATAGCTGTTACTGGATGTCTACTACCTATAACGTAAAAGCATACTCATAGGAACACAAAGGATTTTGATTCTTGATAAAGGTCATGTTTTCCACTCCATTCAAAGCAAAGTCTGAATATTGGAAGTTCAGCTGCTTTCCATGAGCTGCCTGAAAAGACATGAGGCATTTAACCTGGAGATTTTATGTACTACCTTTATTATTTTATTCTATAGTACTCATAGTTGCTCAGCACACTATAAACCTAGCTTTCATCAAAGAGGCAAAAAAGAGTTATTACCCTTTCTTTATTAGTGAGAGCCAATGGCACAGAAAAGCCATGTCCTACCTCCTCAAAAGGAACTTAAGACACATCAGTGGGACTTGAATGTCTATTCTGAAGATGAAGGTCTGAGATCACAGTATAAGTCATTAAAAAGAAACCAGGCCTACTGCAAAATGGTCCTTCTCAAAAAGGTACTGAAAACCTCAGCTGAAAAATTGCATTGTATAATACATTTAAAAAATTTGGTCTGTAAAATTTGGTGAACAGATGCACATGGTACATTTTTGCAGAAAAATGGACTTTTCCCAGTCAAACTAGAGGGGAAGAGTGAACACACAGAAAAAGGACTATATGTATAAAGTTGACAGATTTTTTTCTTGTTGCTTCTATACTTTCTTTATTGTGTATATAATAATCAAAATGCTGTGTAAACTAATGGAGATAAATGAACAGCACTTGTAGATAACAGCTCTACCAGAAGTAGATTTGTTGAGATGTTTATGTTGTACATTGTCCTGCACTGCACAGTTAAAAGGGGGCCCTATAAAATGTTTCTATAAACCTTAATGTCTTGAAAGCCTCTAGTTCCTGAATAAACAACAGTTCAAAATGCAATCTCATGTTCCCCCCTGAAAATCTAAGCTCTTTGATAGCATACCTTATTTCACACACTTCAGGCTAGCAGGGATGGTTACTGTTACCCTTTCTCAGATTTCAGAACAAATGCAACATCTGTGGGTCCCTGTGTTTGCTTCTGCAATAACATGTCCATTAGACAGGGTTGACCTTTGCCTTTTACTCTATTTTTTAAATATGGTAGCAGAATCTGTAAAAAGAAGCCGTTCCTTTCACTCACCCCTCTGAGCTGCCTGTTCTTGGGCCTGTCCCGTGTGAGGAGGCATCAGCGTCTCCAAGAGAGGGGAGAGAGTGGGAAGAGGACGAGAAGCTGGTCTGGGAGATGTGTAAGGAATAACATTTTTCTCTACCGAGCATAAGGGGAAAAAAATTAGATGGGAAGCGCTGTTACGGGCCAGGGTGAGCAGATTCTCGTCACATGAGACTCCCCGGTTTTTTTGCTCGGGGGCTTCACCAGCAGACGTACCAGCTGCTCCTTGATCCAGCTGTTTCCTCAGGGACACTTCGGACATTTGCCCCGTACCTCGGACCCGACCCATCCCTCCCGAGGGTGCTCCTTCACCCTTTCTCCGACCCGGTGCCTCAGGGCTCACCCCGCTGCGGGTACAGGGCCGGGTGGGAGCCATGACAACACAACGACCTCAGCTCTGCCCCGGGGCCCGCCCGCGGCGGGGCTCTGTCGGAGGAAATTCCTCCTCACGCTCTCGCCGCGGACCCGCCCGGCCCGTGACAGGGCGAGCGGCGCGGGCAGGTGTCTCCCGTGGCGGGCGGGTGGGCGGCCGGCGGGGCGAACCTCTACGCCTTCTCAGGTGGGCAGCGCACTCTTCCTTCGGGTCTGCGAGGAGGAGGCAGCCAGGAGTGCACACGCCGCAGCCGCCCCGTTCACAGCGTCCAGCCCCGATCCCGCCGCCGCCCCGGCCGCGCTCCCCTGGCCCCTCCTGAGGAGCGGCGGCGGCCCTATCGCGCATGCTCCGGGCGGGCGCCATTTTGGTGGGGCCGGGAGTTCTCCAGCGGAGCGGCGGCGGAGCTCGCTGGGCCCGGCGCGGAGGGGGCGAGGGGTGCCCGCTGTGGAGATGGCCAACATCGCGGTGCAGAGGATCAAGCGGGAGTTCAAGGAGGTGCTGAAGAGCGAGGAGGTTAGAGCCTCTCACCCCTCCCCCTGCGCGCCGCCGCCACCCTCCTCCGTGTGAACGTGGGCAGCGGGGGACGGTGCGGGCACCCCGCCGGCCTTCGCGGGGACCCCGCTCCCCCCTCGGCCCCACCTCCCCGCGCTGGGGGTGGGCCCGTCCTACGGCCTCGGGGAGGGGAATGGCGATTCCTGGGGAGACGGGCCTGCCAGCCGTTAGGAGAAGGAGGAGGGGGCCGCAGTAAGCGCGGTGGCGGGGCCCGAGGAGGACGGGCGGGCCGGCCCCCGGCGAGGGCTCCCGGCGGTCGGTGCTCGGGAGCGCCGCCAGGCCGGAGGCC
>WBMZ01017623.1:0-15786 GCA_013400975.1 Atrichornis clamosus | reverse complement strand
TGCGGGGCAGGCCGGGCCTGGAGGGCGGGGACGGTGCGCGGGGCCGGGCTCGCTCCGCACCTCCGGGGCGGCCTGAGGCGCGGCGGGGGAAGCGGGGAGGTACTCCCGCGGCGGGGAGGCGGTGTCCGCCTTCCTTTTGCTCGGGGGCGAGCGGCGGCCGTGGCGCCGGGGGCGGGATGGGCGCGGGCAGCGGCGGGACCCTGCGAGGGCGGGCGGAGCGAGGCGGGGGCTGCGCAGGGTTGGGGCCGGTGTTGGATGGGGGGCTGGGGAGCGAGGGGAAGCAGTGGCAGCACGCCGAGCGCTGCTGTGTGGCTAGGGAGGGAGCCCGAGAGGGGCCTCGGGGGTGGGTCGGGGCCTTCTCCGGGCTGCCTGCTGCTTCTGGACTCTGTTCCCTCGACCAAAACGTTGCCCGGCGTTTGTAGCGGAGATCAGAGCAAGCCGCGTGAAGTGGTTACAGGAGGGACCTCTGCTTAGACGGTGCCCTGGCTGCAGGTTTTGACATGCCTGGTATCCAGTCTTCTTACTAAACAGCTGGGCTGTCGAGGAGTTGACTTTATTTCTTCCAGGATAACGTTTAGGCATCTAATGTACGCCAGTCTCCAGGTTGTAAAACCTGGGTGCTCTGATTGATACCTTCGATGAGGGTAAAGATGATAATATCTTTGGTCTTGGGGTAAAAAAAAGCAAGCTTTTTTAGCTGCAGTGTAAATATTAATGTAATTCTAAGCTCTCATACCTTAAAAAACAAAAAGGCTGACTGGGATTTCTTCAGATTTTGAGGTGACCTACCTCTGGTCTGATAATGACCTTGAGTATTTCTGGGCAATAGTTAGGAAACTTACAAATTAATGGGAAATATTTTATATTATTGATATCATTAACATTTGAATTTTCCACTTGTGTTGTTTATTTCCATAACACAGCAACAGAGGTATAGTTAAAAAATAAAATAGAATCATGTGTACGTTTCACTTGCATACTTGAAATGGGTTTTCACGTATTTCTTTTTTTCTCATAAAGTGCCTGTTGTTGTTTAAAACCTGTTAGTGCTTTATTTTCTGAAAGTGGATGGAAGAGGTTTCTGTAGCTGTGATTTGACCAGCGATGCTCTTCTCATAGAAGCAAAAAATAGTTTTTGAAAGCCCAAGCCTTAAAATGGCCAGGAAGAGACTTACAAGCAATGTGTCAGTAAGCTTGTTGGTTAGCAGTCAGGGGAATTAAATTTTTAAAAAATCAGTGCTTTTCCAGCTAAAGCAAAGCTTGGAGTAGAATGAGAATTAACAGCTTGAGTTGTTTGTGCAGGAGGGTTTGGTTAGACAGAGGCCTGCCCGTGTGAGTCAGGTAACCTGCCAGGGACTTCAGCAGAATCATACTGCAAAGTTTCTGTGGAGTGTGCCTGAAAAAGGTTATTTTTATGGATTGTGAATGTGTGTGTGTGCGTACGCGTGAATGTTCTTATCTGTATTTGTACGGGGGTGTCTCTTATCTGAGTCAGCAGCTGATATGTTTGGTTTTGTGTTTAAATATTATTCTCAAGATACTACTTTTTTTCTTTCTAGGCTAATGTTAGTGTTTTAGACTCATAACATATTTCTCTGGAGCTGATGTTTTCCTCATGCTTTCAGCTTAAAAGCTACTTTGCTGGAAAGTTTTAAATGGTTAAAAAACCTCTAGGATTTGAAGTTTATTTAAATTAATTGAAGGAAATACTTCTGGCCTCACCAAAGAAATAACTGGAATCATGGATCAGAACAACAGTTTGCCACCCTATGCTCAAGGCTTAGCCTCCCCTCAGGTAAAAACAAATGATTTAAGATACAACTATGATCTGAATTTCTCTTGTGAAAGTGTTTTCTGTTTCTTGCATGTAACTTCAAGTTTTTTTTGTTTGCAAATCTGAAAAATTCTGCTACATGTCAAATAATACTAGTATAAAGCAGAATTTTAAAAACATCAATGTGTGTATCCAGAAGTATAAGACACATTCAGTTTCTTATACATGGAGTATAAGAATATACATGGGGTTTCTGACATGGGGTTCCTCTAAGCTGAAACATGACTGACAAGTTGGAAAGACTAATTTAATTTTGGTGGTTGCTCCTTAATGAACATAATGGATTGTTGCTGGGCTATGAGTGTGTTTGGTACAATGGGCACAGTCTGTGTTCAAACAATTTCAAGTTAAATTGTGGGTCAAAGTTGAGACATACTTGCAAGGTAGTGTGAGAAGTGTGTCAGATCCTTATGGGTACTGTTTTATTTTGTAGAAAGCTGCATTTCTGAGGACTTTTTGTTTCTAATGAGTTACTGCTATATGCTTCAGGTTTGATATGAGCAACTCAACTTGCGTAATTTATTTTTAGACTCCTCCTGAAAACTTTGTCTCTTAAAAACAAAATGGAGTCAACATGATCTGCAGTTTCTGTGTCATGTTTTCTTCCGTAGGGTGCAATGACTCCAGGAATTCCAATTTTTAGCCCAATGATGCCATATGGCACAGGACTGACCCCACAGCCTGTCCAGAGCACCAACAGTCTGTCCATATTAGAGGAACAGCAGCGGCAGCAGCAGCAGCAGCAACAAGCAGCGCAGCAATCTACGTCACAGCAAGCGACACAGGGAACTTCTGGTCAAACGCCCCAGCTCTTCCATTCACAGACTCTTACCACAGCCCCTTTACCAGGAACCACACCTCTCTACCCCTCTCCCATGACTCCAATGACCCCGATAACTCCTGCAACACCGGCGTCAGAGAGCTCTGGCATAGTGCCACAACTACAGTGAGTGCCCCACGCGTTAGCGCATCGTGTCCTTTGTCAGATAGCCCTTTAAAGTCTTAGGACCAAAGTCACTTCAGGAGTTAGGTACTGCATTTTGGTGGGAAGGGAGGTCCTCAGAGTTTGTGGGTCTCCTGTAGCAATATGAGCAATTTTTGCTTTTATTTTTAGCTTAGCTTCATTACTAAGCCACTTAGTAGGATAAACAGTTCCTTAGTGATTTGTCAATGGTACATCTCTTAAGCATACCGGCAGAGGGTTATATGTGTCTTCATTTAATACTGCTCTAACTTCTAACTCTTTGCACTTTAGGCGTTTATGGATTGGTTTAGGATGTTCCCTTTTCTAGTGCATGGCTAACACTGAGTTTGTAAGAAGGAAAAAAAACTCTAGAACTAGTTCTAAGTTTAGGTATGGAAGTATTTTCACTGAACTTCAGTTTTAAAGAGAAACAGTTGATAACATGAATTGAAAGAGTAGTTTCTCATATTTCTATTTTATTCCCCTATTGAGGACTTTTAAATTTCAAGGTTTTCCCAGAAAACTACATTTTTTATCTAGGAGCTTCTTTTAAACTTTCTGGAGACCTGCTATCCCATCTCTTGGCAATGGATTTACTTACTGGGTCATTCCCACTTAGTTCTGCACCTTCTTCCTTGAAGGGCATAGCAAGGAAAATTTCAGATGGTACTGCCTCATTTTCTTCTGTTTCCAGCAGCTTCCCTGATTGTGGTGAGGGCTCTCAGCATCAGTAATTTTTCCTGTCAAACTGAAATAGAGATTCTTCTCATGGGACACTTTTCATAATAGCTGGCAGATAAGGAGGAATCAGCAATCATGCCTTAGGAGCTACTGCCCTACTAAAGGAGGTTCCTGAGCTAAAACCCTTCTCAGTGCTCCTGTTAGTAGGAAAGATGCCATTCAAATTCACTTGGAGAAACAAAATAATAAAAAAATAAAAATGGTTAAGCTTGATGAAAAACGGGCAAGACATAGAAATTCGTTTTTGTCTTTTTAATATATTTCTCTGATTTGTCTTTAGGAATATTGTGTCCACAGTGAATCTTGGTTGCAAACTTGACCTAAAAACTATTGCCCTTCGTGCTCGAAATGCTGAATATAATCCCAAGGTAAGAGAAATGTGTTAGAGCTCATTCTATCACAGGCATGTCAAAGGCACAGGTTGTGGCTGCAGGTTCCTGCAATAGACTGAAAAACCTTCCTGCTATAGATGTAGTTTTTTACTATAGTTAAAAAAGAAGTCTTAATTAACTTAGAAGGTTCTGTCAAATTAGTAAAAAGCATTTTAATGCTGAGCTAGCTGTGATTTGCACCAGGCTATAAATTGGTAGATTTAGAAAGAACCTAACCAACAGGGTAATACACTGGCCAAGCTTTTTGTGGTAGAACTGGCCTCTGCTGCTGTTCATATGGGCATATTTGTTTGTAGCACTCAGACAGCTCTTTTTGCATAGTAGTGTGAAATATCTCATGATGAAATCTTGTTCCCTATCTCCCAACAAGAAGAAAGGAAAGAAGAATTCAACTCCTGGGCTCCTGCCAGAGCTGTGGTTTCCTCCACCTCTGGTTTGCTCCTCCTCTGGAATTCTTGTGGTCGCAGGGCATTCACTTATTTTTTATAGTCTCGCTTCCCCTCAGTTCCCTCGTGTTCTCCCCCAGTACTTCTGCCATCTCATTGCTTCTAATGGCTGAGTTTGGTGGAAGAGCAAAATTAAATTGATCTTTTTGCTTACAATTTCTAAGTTACCTGCTGCTTCTAAATAGTAGTGGAGTTCTAAATAAGTGGCTTTTTTTTAGCTTGGGAAATTTGAACAACAGCAAAGGACCTGGAGCATTAAATTAAGAGAATTACATCGCTTCATGTTTCTTTTGGGTGGCTCCTCTTGAAAATGTTATCTTTGCAACCTCAGTAGCTGGACACTAATAAAAGTTTAGATGTTGTGTAGTTGAATTGGCTTGCCTTGGGAAGCCTTCAGTTTTCCTGGGGTGTTGTGGGGTTTTTTGTTCTACCGTTTAGGATTTTGCTGCAGTTTACCTGAACTCTGCTCTCAAAGGTTAAAGCACACATGCAGGCATATGTGATAAATAACTGTTACTGTAAGTTTGTACCAGTGATGCTGTTACATAATTGTGAGTAAGGTATTAGTGCAGCAAAAATGTGAGCATGCCGTGGTAACTCCTAAGGTAGGGGGGATCAATATGAAACATTGTTTTCCACAGCAGAGAGAAAGAAGGGTTATGTAACACACTCCTGACATTTAGTCAGTACATTCATCTATCAGAGAAAGATGTTGCTTGGCTGTATTATTTAAGACATATTTTGACAAATGTGCTGTTGGGTAACCCACGCTACCGCCTTGGTTATGTCAGCAGAACAATTCATGGGACTGCATGGTGAGCTGTTCCAAGTTAAATATAACAAACAGGGGTTTGTGTGTGTGTGTGTATGCCCACATCAGTTTCCAGTATCTCTTGCTTCAAGGAATTTAAGAATATTTGAAAATGCTTACTTAGAATAAAAAGCTAGAGCTAACCAGGCTGCTATGTCCTACTGTGGTAGCTGAGGTGACTTCTGTTTACACAGGACTTTGATCTCCAGCTGTTCCATTTGCTGGCATTGTAACTGTCCTGTTTTTTTAAGATACAGAAACAAAAGAGGTCATAACATATTTGCAAATAGTTTTCCATCCTGCTTGTAACAGATAAAATTTCAAGACATTTGGAGGAAAAATCTTTAATTGATTTTTTTCATTGTCTCTATTGCTCTGATGCAAACGCTAGCATTATTTGTATGTTGCACATGCAGTAATGAGAGATGAATAGGAATGCAATGGTAAATATCCTCCCTGCCTGATTCTACCTCTGTGTGTGTTTGAAGCTACTTACGGTTTGAGCATTTCAAGTAAACTTTGAGTGACCCATAAGTGTTTTGAACTTGGTTTTACTTTGCATTACAGTGCAACTTACGACTTAGATGATGCAGACTTGGTTTTAATGTAATGATTACAGCAATAGATCACTAATAGTCTCCATGCTCACATTTCAGCGTTTTGCTGCTGTTATTATGAGAATAAGAGAACCACGTACTACTGCACTGATATTCAGCTCTGGCAAAATGGTGTGCACAGGAGCAAAAAGGTATGTTTAGGCATTACAAACAAACTAATTCAGGCTGTCTTTTCACGTGTACCATGATGCTTATTTATGTATACACATCAAAGTTGCACAGGTACAACTAATCTTCCTTCACAGTTATTTCAAATTACACACATTTCTACACAAAATGCCTTTTTATGATTGAAGGCACTTCCTAACTTTTGGAGAAATGGTAGTTCTATTTCTGAAGCACTTTCAATCAGTCTGATAAACTGGTTTGCAGAGGTTATTATATTCAAATGTTTGGCTTTTGCTTCTTCTTTTTCTAATAATTTTAAAAAACCAGCGACTGTACACTGGAACTGTTTAAACTGTAGGGGTAGTGACAGGAGGATTTTATATTTTAATAACTTCATTCATCACAGGACAAGAGTTCCAAGTCTCTGGTCCCTGTAGTCTGATCTGTTCTTAACATGACCATTGAAGCACAAGAATTGTAAACTAAATATAAGCTTAACTCTGGTGGGCAGGAGAGAAATCCTGCTTTGAAGAAGTCTGCTAGGAATCCAGAAGGAATAAACTAATGAGCAGAGATGAATTAATAGACCTGTACAGAGAGACACTTTCTCTGCCTGGTGACACTTGAATTTCAAGTTGTCCTACTCTGCATCAGGAACAAACAGATCTTCAGCTGTTTACAAACCTGAAGCAAACTGAATTCTGCAGCAGTGTGTAAGGCTGTGCGGTTGTGTTAAACCCATGTTTGAGTGTCTGGGCTGAAGCAAGCAGAGGATTTTGGCAGCTGACACATTTTTATAGGAATATGTATTTTCTAGCAGTAGTAGTTCAAAGTTGTTCTATGGTGAAAACTTAAATAACAGTTTTCATGTCCCATTAAAGGGACTCGGGTCAATATTTTAAAAATGTGAGATAAATGGATTTATAATTTACTGTTTTGTGTCTCATGAGCAGTGAATGCAACACTAATGGTATACAGGAGTCTATTACCAAAATTAGCATGAAAACCAGTGCCAGTTGTTAATTTTGATTGCAAAACTTTTTTTCCCAGTTAGATATTTGTGGTTTAATGCTGTTTGCTTCAAGTAATACTTAACTGTGGCAACAATACGGATATCGTTTTCTCACTTCAGTGAGGAGCAATCGAGACTGGCAGCAAGGAAGTATGCAAGAGTTGTTCAAAAACTGGGTTTTCCTGCAAAATTTTTAGATTTTAAAATTCAGAACATGGTGGGCAGCTGTGATGTGAAATTTCCCATCAGACTGGAAGGATTGGTACTCACACACCAGCAGTTCAGCAGGTAAAAAAAGGCTTGCTTATGTTTTATTCTTGTTGCATTCTGTCTTAGAGAGTGACATCTGTTTAGATTACTCACTTGTACCACAGGGAAACTTGCAACTTTGTTCCCATCTCTGCACTGCCTCAGGTGTAACTGGGGCTGCCAAATGTGAACCCCTCAAAATGATCTTCCCTGCTACCCTCTCCAAGTTTCAGGGAAGTCTATATCTGCTCTGCCCAGTCCTGCAGAAGACAGAGTGGAACACGTGTCTGCAAGCACATTTAAACACTGTCACTCTCTTCTCTTACAGCTACGAGCCGGAATTGTTTCCTGGCTTAATCTACAGAATGATTAAGCCAAGAATTGTTCTGCTTATTTTTGTTTCTGGAAAAGTGGTTTTAACTGGTAAGTGAAGACAGTATCTTACTCCAGTAGGTGAGAATTAGACTGTGTTTCAGAGAACACACAGGTATATGGAAGCTGCCAGGTACTTTCCTTCAGAGATGACAGTACTGAGAAAAAAGAGGTAGTAGAGTATTTCATGGATGATGATATTGAGGAAACTGCCCTGTCCAGCCATCCAGCAGCCACTCTGGCAGTCAGAGCTGCTCTAGGACCAAAGCCTGTTCAAGTGGGCAGCTGACAGGTGCTCTGCTTGACACCCTACACACCCCACACTCACACAGTCAGACTGGCTTTCCTTAGGGGCTGGACACTGGGTTTCCCATAGCAGAGCCCCAGATGTCCAGATCCTTCAAATAATCTTGATGCAATAACAAAATAACAGCTCCAGCTGGGTACTTCTAAGGAGGGACCCCAACAACAGAATTTGTGTTTCTATACCCTCACAGTCCAATAGGCTGGGGTCTTCCAGCTGAGTCCTTGGCTGTGTCTCTGAGTTTGTAGTCACCTGGCTGGGCCACAGGTCCCGGTACCCTTTGTTATGCACAGAATGGGCACTTCAGGCCTCTTGCCTGGGAGTCCTGCCACCCGGAGCTCAACCTACAGCTCAGCACTGCCACTGCACACAGAGCTACCTGCACTTTATTCCTAAACAGATGAGAATGCACAAAGCAACAGCGTGCTTGGTTAGATTACAGGAACAATGATCATGAATCCTAGTCAGGGATGCAGGTGCCCAGAAAGCTGTAAGAATGCTGGTAATCTTTCTGGCAACATCTAAAAGACTGTTTCTGTGGGCTGAGTATGTGTGACTGAGCTAGCTGTTCTTTGGCAGCTTGGCTGCAGGCTGCTGCCATTCCTGACGATACAGCAGCCAAAGAAGGGGAGATACTTGAGCTCCAGGACCTCCTCAACCTCGGGTGCTCCACCTACTCCCTTCCATTTGCCCTCATTCTGTGTCTTACTATGGAGACAAAAACCCCATAAGATCCACAGACAAAAGAAGGATCATGTCCCTGCAGTATGGGGAAATGGCAGTCCTCTGCAGTGGTCTCCACTGCCAGACCTTCCTCTCCCCGATGTTGACACTCTCAAAAAAGAACTCCACCAGTTAAACCTTTCTGCAGAAACATCCTATGGGGATGTGCTTTGTAGTTGGGTCTTCTGTGGAAATTACGTATAGGAAAATTCCACTTGCAACACAGTATCATCACAGAGATGCTAATGAAACTTTTAGCAGTTGTCACATTAAACAGAGAAGGCTGGTAATGTATGCTATGAAATGTGTTAAAAGTTATTGTAAAAATAGAGATTTATGGATACATATAGGTTTTATATAGAATCACATTCAAATAAACATTCTAAAAGCCAAAATTAAGTATTTGGCAAAAGGTACAAGCTGATTTAATTCCTTCTCTTTTTCCAGGTGCTAAAGTACGAGCAGAAATCTATGAAGCATTTGAAAACATTTATCCTATTTTAAAGGGATTCAGAAAGACAACGTAACAGTTTCTACATGTTTCAGAGAAATCAGGGGTATATTTTAAAAGGTATTGTGTATGGCACAGCAGTAACAAGAAACGGACTTCCAGTGCAACTGCAACACCAGGACTTGGACTATTTCCCAGTTAGTGCCTACTTCCCTGATGCTCAAGGGGAACCGTATTCTTGAATATGTCTACTGAGTTACTGTGAGTTGCTTTACTGGCCTGCTCCCGGAGCAGTCCCTCCAACTTTTATTTATATTCTAGCTTTTAAATAGTTTTAATGTCAGTTCTATTAATAGAAAATCTGTTAAGTTGGTTTAAAGACAAATGCAACTGTGTCACTCAGTGTACAAACCACTTAAATTGCCATGTATATATGTTTTAAGTTCCTTCCATAAGACCATGGTTTTTATAATTTTCAGAACTTTAGCTTTTAAATTTTTTCAATTTTAAATTTCTTTGGTGCCAGACACATTCCCTCTTTCCAGTATTAAGCAAGATAGAATAAATTTATTAATTAAAATGGCTCACTGTACATATATATATAATATATACCTTTCTTCTCTTTTCTTCTTCAACTCCACATGTACAATAAACCCTGTTTATACAACTATGGGAACTGTCTTAATAAATTTTAACATTTACTCAGCTGGTAGAGTGAAATATATTGAATTTTTTTTTTAACTGAATCTGGATTTTTTAATAGCACATGCACTGCTATAAGTGACTTGTTTTGAGAGAATGTTAACAATGCTCTGGCTTGCTTACTAGCAGTCACATCCTTGGCAACATCTACCCTGACTATTTCCAATATGTTAAAGCAAAAGAGATGACTGGTTAAAGAACTTGTGTTTGAGTATGTGTTGCCTTATGTTCAACAGATGGGATTTAGGCAAGTCTTAAATAGCTACACTTGACTGAATTGGAACAAAAGATCTCTGCTTAACTTCTAGAACTTCTTTAAATGACTACTTTTGTATTTTACCAGCTGTGACAGTCTCACTATATTAGTGTTCCTGTAAAATGTCAAAGCCCTTCCAACTAGTCAGTATGTACATAATCTTCCTTCTGAACCGTGCTTGAAGCTTAACGGGCTGAGAACTAAAAATAAACCTTTTTTTTCTTCAGTAAATTTCCAGTAATAGTAACTTCTCTATGACTTGCACATTATTTCAGACAGCCTTTATCTAAAACTAACCCATATGTAAACAATGGCCTCATTACTAAGTTGGTGTTTCATTCCAGACAAAATGAAGTTTTGGCTGGCTTTGATACTACTCCATTTGCAAATCCTGAGTGACCTTAATCTTTAGTCTTCTCTCTACACCAGTGTTTTCCCCAGGCATTTTACTAACTGGTTTCACGGATCTTACCAGAAAGATACTGTTTATTAATGTAGCTGTGCAGGGTAAGTTCAAGACACTCAAACACTGCATTGCCTTCAGTGCGGCACCACTCTGTGCTGTGAGCTCATGAATGTTCCTGAGAGCTCTTGACTGTAACTGTGTAACTGTCCATGCTTTTGTAGGACCCTGAATTATTACCAACTTACCTGCAAAACTCTTCAACTTTCCAGGAAAGCTTGGAGCCCTAAACTGTGGGATGGTTTGCAATAAAATCAGTCAAGTTGTAACACAGTGACTTAAGACACTGTTTGCTGTTTCATGGCACATACCAGGTCTTATAACTGCCCTTCTAGAAATTAAGTTCTGTGACAACAAAACCACTTAGAGGTACAGCATTCTCTGCCTGCTCATTTGAGCACTTTCAACATCTAAATGATTTCAAACACCCTGCAGTGGGCCTAGGACTTTCATCATATCCCTTTCAGAATCACAGTTAAGCAGCCATGAATGGCTGGAGCAGAATAAGGGAATATGTAACTGAAGTCAATTCTATACTGACACACACAAGAAAGCCTTTTCTGCAAATACAGGTATAGCCAGAGGAGTAGTTAAGCAACTGCCACAGTAAACTCAGCATTATGGTTTCACTTTTCCCTTGCCTCAGCTATATGGCAATCATATAGCAGAAGAACCCCTGCAGAGGACACTTTTAAACTTCACCAATGATGGCAGACTTAAAATTAATTCAGCTTGAAAATCTGCTGCTACAGGCAGTATGTAACTTGTTCTGGTAGGGCTGACTTCATTTAAACTGCTTGTGCACCAGATAACTGAGTTAAACTATTTCTGCGTGGGGCTCATAGTTTCAAGTCAGATAAAACATTTAATTTTTCTGCATTTTATGTCAAATAACCTCTCAGAACACGCAACAATTACCAAGTTAGATTCAGTGTACCTGTTGAGAAAGATAAGTGGATTTAAGTTCCACAGCAAAAAGCTACGTAGCTTTGTCTTAGCTGATTCCTGCACAGCTCAACATAAGCACTCGAGTTTACAGTAGTCTGCTTTTCTCAGAATGGATGTTAATTTTTGAGTAGCCCCCAAAAAAATCCCAAGACACAACAATCTAAGTTTTTGAAGTTTATTACCAACAACAGATAATTTCACCAATCCAGAAGTTTTTCATCTTTATTTAAAAATAAATGAGATTTGAAATGAAACTCTCTGAACAAATGCACCTGGCTCAGTACCAGGTTGAAGTAAAAGCTCTGCAGGAGCACAAGAGAGGTGGTCAAAGTCTAGTTACAGCAGTTTATCACTCTTAGGATCCACAGTTATCAGTTACTTTAGTTCAACTATCCGTTTGCACAGTGCAGAGATGCAGTGAAACAAACCAAGTATTCCATTTGGATGACTCAGCTTCATAAAACAGAGCCCACGGAATAGTCCTGTTTCCATATGAACTCTTCCAGGTATTCCTTTCCCCCACCGCAGTTGTCAGCACAAGTGTACACCACCAGCGTTCCCCAGTCGATGCTCTCTCCAAGGCTGTCAACCTGAAGGTGGTTCAGGAGCTGTGGCATAATCTTCAAGGAAAACCAAACTGTTTAGAGGCAGGACAGAGCCTTCTCCCCTCTCCCCACTTTTCCTAAAGAACAGTCCTGCATTTGGTGTAAGAGAATTTATTTTCTCTTACACCAAAATCCCAACTGAAGCAACTCTGTGTACAGCAGCTCAAATAAAATACATTTGGAATTCCATGTAAGTTTTATCTGACCTTATAAGCCCTGCCTGATCCGTGAGCCTCCCTCCATTTGAAATTCCCTTAATAACTATGTTTTGCCGTTGCACGACGTTGTGTTCACCATACATACAACTCTAGCTTTCAAAATTCTACAGCTGAATACTTCCAGCCAAACTTATTTACAATTCACAGCATGAATTTTTTTGTGTGTTTTTTTTAATATATACTATACTGGACTCCTGTTACTTAAGAGATGGTTACATATTATCAAGTGCACAATTTTATGGCTACTGCAAATTACCTGATGGGAACCTACCTTCTATATGTGAAATTCTTCTGGGAAAAAGCACTAATGAGTAAATACAGGCTCTGTACAATCATTTAGCATAGTAAGTTTGTAGCAACTTCAACCTTCTTGCACAAATTACAAGCCAACAGCTATACAATTAGATCTTGAATCTAAAATACATTACCTGTATTATTTTTAATTGAGTTACATACCTGGAATTCAAATATCCTTTTCGCACCACATAAACAATTTGGGATATCTTTTTCTTCAGGCCTGTTTTCACCTGACACCCAGAGTGGACCTTCTCCTCCTCTGCAGTATCTAATAATCTGAAATATAGCAGAAGTTCTCATGACTGTCTTTCCATCTTGGTATAAAATTGGTATTTAGTGACATAGACAAGGCTGTAGCTGGAGCAGAAGAAAGTCAGTTTCTTGAAGTAATAAACATGGCAAAATATCATTTGCAAATGTGGTATTCTTAATAAGACAGTTTGTGTATATGAATTTTCTTAACTATGTGAATCATGCAAGTATTCCCATCGCGTATTTTCAGTGATCCAGGGATAAACTGCAGTGATTTCCCTAATTAAGAGACCCAGAAATGTGAGGCTGTGTATGTTACAGTCTTGAGACAGAAAGAGCAGCTTGATAATTAGCACACAGAACTGCACACAGTCAGGAATGCAGTCCAGATCTTTCTGTTTGCAGTTTTGGATCTAAATGCAAGCAGACTACCCTAATGCCCAAGAAGGTCTTTTCAGACATATCCTTTGTTTTTGATACTAGCAAATTGCTGATCAGCCAGTACAGGGATGGTCAGAGCAAATGTGGCACATACCTAAAGCTGTCTGAGTGTGTACCTTAACCCCTCAGCTACCAAGCAAAACATGGAAAGAATTTCTTCTTCCTCTACCACTTCCATGGATTTAGGCTTGTGTCTCCTTTGAATGAAACCAGGGACCATGCTTTTGTTTAACAATGTAGCTTTTTTCAGCCTTTTATAATAGCAAGAAATAGCATGGGGGGGGGGATTTCTTTTTTTAATAGTGGAAATTTTAAAGCCAACAGTAATTTCTTCAACTTTCAAAAAAGGAAAACCACCCCCCAATGCAGCTGGTGACAATGACAGAGCTCTTCTCTGCAGTTTTTGTTCTGCTCAGAAAGCAAGCCAGCAGGGTCACAGGCTGGGGAACAGTGCAGTGGTTCACCACGTCCTTTGGTGAGAACCACGTCACAGGACGGCGGGTCCTTCCCACACTCTGGGGGCTTCAGCACCTGCTGCTTAAGGTGGATGAGCAGGTGCTAAATTCTTACTTAAGCACAAATTAAGTTCAGCACATAAGGAAGATGAGGGTGTGTTGATGAGGTGTGTGGAGGATGAGGAGGCATCCCCATCCCCTTTTCTAACTAGGAACATAAGGCAGTGAAACATGTTGTAGGTGCAGCACGATGCTGTGCCAGAAACGCTAAGTTCTAAGGACACCCCATCTTCTGACCTGCTCTGGTTCAGCAGCTACTTGTTCTTTAAACATTTGGAAGATCTTGTCTTCTTCAGTCTCACGTTTTGCCATTGCTTCCAATGTCTCTTCATCTAAGGATTGAAATGCTTCATCTAAGCAAGAAAAAAGAACAACAAAAGTGACAGGCTAATGTAACAGCATTAGCACCTGTAAATTCATTTTGCATCATAAATCATTCCTGGCATGAATTTCTCAAAGGTTTTTTTTTTCTTTTTGTGGCACGTTAAGATTCAGTCACACACAGGTCCATTTACTAGTTTTAGTTGCATTTTAAACACAGATATCAGTACTGGAACACTGGAAAGGGAAGGAGTTATTCTACTGAAGTTTACGGCTCCCAGCAGGTATCACTGAGACTGCAGAACCTTCTGGATTTGACATTTGAAAAAGGCCACCCGTGCTGTGCATGTGCCAGACTTCAGTTTTTGGCACTGAAGAGTGTATCTGTTACACTCCAACGCCCACCTCAACTTGGGGCACTGAACAGTCTTGAGACAGCTTTGAACCACAGCAAGGGACAGCTGGGAACCCAGCATCCTTCCCAGGCACCACCACAAACTCTCCACAAACTCTGGGTGTGTTCAAAGCCAGTGTGGTCAGTGCAAACACATCATGAATTTCGGTGGAGCAGGGAGGAAGGAGCCTTCAACTGCTTAATTCAAGGTCAATTAAAATACCCTCAAAACAGTTTTCTTCTACCACAGACAAGAAAATTTTAAGTATTTTCCATAAATTAAGACAAATTGAACTAAGTCAAGCCAATGTCACTTAATCTCCCGATTCCAACAGCATCCAGCAGAAGGTGCTCAGGGTCCTGTCTTTCTCACTAGAGTTGTTCCTTACCTATGGGAAGCACACAGGGACACCAAGTGTGTAACTCCAAGCTATCTGCAGCAACAGCTGCTTCAACAGCTCCTGGGGTCAGAGCTTACTAAGTCTCCCATAAAAGCAACTTGTATTACGGGATGTCTACAACAAACTTGCACCACAAATGACTGCAGATTTGTCCTTTTTTCACCAGTAGTGTAGAATTAACACTTCAAAACCACAGTATTTTATACTTTAAATCTGTGATACCGGGTTTCACTGGGAAGAATTGCAGGCAGCATTTTATTTCAGACCTGCACTACCTGTAGCTCCACGTTCCTCTTGTTCTTTCTGGTCCTTTGATGTATCTATAGCTCCTTGTTCATCATCAGGATCTACAGGGCTGTCAGCAGGAAATTCTGGTTCCTCAGGTTCTATCAAAATTTCATATTCTGGAAAAAGGAATTCATTATCCTCTGGAATTGCATCTGCCGAGTCATCTAGAAAGCAAGACAGATACTACTTCACAATGCCATCTTGTATTCCACATCCTCCCCAAAAGCTACACAGCAAACTACATAGCAGAAACACTGCATGAGCAAGAACGATTTACATCACTCCTAGACCTGACTTGAAGGTAAGAAACATTGTTACATAAGGACAATGGAAAACTACAACAGGCGTCATGTTGCTTTGAATCTGTGTAAATCCAAGTGACGTGGAAGGTAGACTGAGCAGCGTAAGCAGCAGCACCTTTAAACTCAAAAGCTGCAGCTCGGCAGCTCGGTGCAGTAATAACCTCATGCTAGCACGTGTTTCGGGTTTCCCCCTGAGTTTCGGGTTTCAGAGGCCCCTGACCGCCGCGGACCCACCTCCGGCCGCGTGCTGGCCGCAGGAGCGGCGGTGTCCGCGCCGCCAGTCCAGCGCCTGGTGCTCGGGCCCGCAGTAAGCGGCGCGGCGGCAGCGCCCGCAGCAGCGCGGCCCGAGGCAGCCGCAC
>WBMZ01017621.1:0-21563 GCA_013400975.1 Atrichornis clamosus | reverse complement strand
GGGGGAGGGGGAGGCGGAGGGGGTCCTCCTCTGCACGGTGGTGGCGGAGGTGGAGCTGAAATGAAACAAAAAAACCTTTGAATTACCTGCTACTCAATACTCACTAGTCTTTATCAGTCTAGAAGAAAACAGGCTGTGCCTTGCCTTTTGCAAGGATCTCTGTGCCTGTGCAAATTTTACCAATTCTGGATTAAATTGAATACAGCTGAATATAAGCTACACCTATATGGCAAACGAAGCTGAATTCAGCCTCTATGTCAGTTGTCGATTTTGTAAAAGAGTCAAACACTGCAGGAAGCAAGTGCAATACATAAAAAGACTGATTAAAATTCAAAAGAATCCTGTACAATTTTGTTGAGCTAGGACAGAACACAAAAGAAAAAGTTCTTAGAAAATATACTTAAGAGTGAAATACAGAATTTCCACTTTATAATCTATCCATTTTTTTATTAGGGAATTACAGAAGCAAACATTTTTTTAAGCAATATCTTTTAGTAACACCCCCCCCCCCCACTAATGCATTGCAATGAAGCATAAACTGTCTCTTAGTCTCTTTTACTGAAAATTACTTCCAACAATATCTATATGGCAGGGACCATAGAAAGGAAACAACTTCACAGCTACAGACAGGATCATTTCTCTGTGAAGTGGCCTTGAAATGTACTTGCTTTGCTAATGGCATTTTAAATAGCACCATTTCATTTCTTCTTCCATTAAGCATCTAATGGCTCATAGTACTTTAGGTTATGTGGTTGCTGCACATAAGTACTTAATAATCCAGGTGCTGTCATATAACTAAGAAAATTCATGTTTGATTTCACATGCTTTTATAATGCAAAGGGTACTACACTCAAGAAGATACTTTTTAATCTCTTCTATTATCCCTTTCATGTTACTTGCAGAGAAAGCAGGCTGGCTGCACTGGCATAGAGAGAGGACATCCCTAAAAATGGGATTTTGGGAAAGAAGGAGTCACTGGTACTTCAGTGCCTCCTTCCCTGATCATCTTTAGAGAAAGATATCACTCCTAAAAATCACGTTACGTTCCTAAGTTCCACAAACTGCTATGGTTTTTTCCTACCCCTTCACAAGAACAACACAGCGAGAATCGCCTCTGAAATTTCATGTGTTTTCCAAGAGACATACTGCCAACATTCCCGATTTTAAAAACTCCCACCATTTTTGGCTGACACGGGTGTAGTTTCCCTTCCGGCCACTGGAGGGCGGTATTACCAAACGTAGCAACCCCCCAAGCACCACAGACGGGGTTTTTGCCCTACTGAGAAGAGACTCAACGTGGTCACGCTCCGCGTTGTACTGTCAGTACATTCTGAACACAAGGTTTAAGTTTTCCTGCGGGGAAAGGGTTTATTTCCATCATATCTAGAGAGATATGTCACATCCAACTTGTGGAAACAGCATTCAGCCTATCTGCACTCAACTGAAGTGAAATGAGGGAGGAGCAGCAAGGAGAGAACACCATTATCTCATCCTCTCTCCCTTCCCCCTCCAACAGATGATACAAGCACAGAAAGAAAATAATTTGAGTTTTTTTATAAATGCACATTCATCTGTACTCTGCTATTAGCAAAAGAAGTTTGTACAGTCTTCTATTGATTGTAGGTCACAAAAAACCCCCAACCACCAGTATCAAAACTAAGGAAAGGGCAGGGAAAACAGGGAAATAACTTCTGTCTCAGCAGAATGGCTTGTCTGCAACTCACTAGTCAGCAGGGTAAATATGTAAGCAAAGAAATTCTTGCAATAAACACAGAAAAATGTGTTTCAGTTGAGAAGGAACACTTCAAACAGCAGTCAAGCCTACACATCAAGTAATGCAATTGTGGATAAACCCATTGAAATACTGGAGTATTTTATCTACCTCTATCAAAAAGCACACAGGTAGATTATCATGCATGTTAAAGCTGAGGTAGCCTTTCTCTTAATTGCACACACGGAAGTGGCCATAACGTGAAGTTACCATGTACGTAACAGAAAAATAGGCATTTTTGAAATATTTTAAGCTAGTTGTAAGACTCCAAGGCAAGTCTTCTCAATCCAATTTTACAGTTAGCAATCTGGGATCAACAAGTGTAAACATTTAAACAGAGTTAAGATTCTATAGAGAAGCTGACAGATTTCTTACTGAGAAAAAACATTGTAGTTGAAATTTTGCTTGCAATTTAACTAAGAAGTTTGAACATTATTTTTAGTATTGCAGTTAAACAGGTGCAGACTAAGGTCTCTTTATGTAGAAAAGAAATCACACAACAGCATCAATACTTTGAAGCATATGTTTAGATGCCAGCTCAAGTACATACCGCTCCACGGCGGGGGACCTAAGGAATAAATGTAACAAGTCACTGTACCCTCAATCTGTATCTCTTTAGTCACTGAACAATTTACTCACTGGTTTCAAACTGCTATAATTTCAACAGCACTTACACCATTTTTCTCTTGATAAGTGCTCTAAGCAAATTTTTGGAAGTTTGACACTGGCAGTGTAATTTTAAGATGACTTGCTATATTCCACTAGATAATGCATCGGCTGACATCACATAGAAAAATTAGGCAGGCAGCAGCTTATTTGAGAATTTTCTTGCAGCAAGCATGCTCAAAGCTAATATTTTTAACTTTAAATTAGAAAAAAACAACTTCAAAAATAATATAAAATTCGCAGGTCTGTAGCTGTTACAAGGCTCATGACTTAGTGCTGCCAGGGTAAAGAGGCACCATACATACCTGCTAGCCAGGTACTACTACTACAGCTGACAACAGCATTATGGCTTCCAAGATTTTAATTTATTTATAAGATTGAGATTAAAAATAAATATTTAAGATACACGGTCTGAAAAATCTGTATCAAACATACTGCATAGCTTTGCAGTTAGACTAAGTGCTACTGGAAATTATTTAATTGACATAAGTATCCTTATTCCTTAGGGACAAGTACTCTCATGGGTCATGCCCGAACATTTTTACATGGTGTATAGTGTATGGAAACATGATACAGTGCAACTGCAGTGACATGAAGTCCAGAGAAGAGAATCAAAAACTGCTTACCATCAACAGTTTCTACTCTAAGTCTTGAGGCAAAAAATGCCCTGCTAATTTTTATGTGGAAATAAAAGGCATCTCACCTTGTCTGCGCAGTTCATTTTTAACAGCTTCCACACCTCCTGTTTTTTCAATGAAATCATATATGACCTTTGAAGTTTCTTTGTCTTTTAGTTGAGCCTCTGAAATTCCACACAGATCAAACAGATTTTTCAGTTCTGGGTCTAAGTTGTTCACCTGCAAGTCAGATACATTAGTTTTAAGTAGCTTGAAATGTGAAGATAGTTTTAAAATATCATTTGTATTGGGGGAAACCCCTCCACAAGCCGTAGAGTTAAAAGGAATAGCAAGGTGACATACATGTCTCTGGGTTGACTTTTCAATCTAGAAAGTTCCACTTTAGGAGCGGTAAGTACCCTGCACCAAAAAATTGAAGGTTTTGAATCCTCCCCCCTCAATCCCAGATCCTGCCTACTCCCTTCTACTCCAACATCTCTCTATGCTTACATTGCACTATAAAATCACAATTTGTAATTATTTTGTTGTATAGTTAACTTTTTCTTTAATGCAAATCTTTATAACTTACATTAAAAAGCCTCTAAAGTTTAAATCATTCAGTGTCTCCAATAACTTAAATTACTTACATCAAAACCCGTGTTTGGATCCCAACCAACATGTCCAATGTGTCTAAAAAAGCAGAAAAGTCCATTTAATCAGCAAAAAAAGGACCTTATTAATTAAGAAAACAGGACACCAAGATAACTGGAGATTACTACCAGCTTCTTCATCCAGTCTCATTAAGACATTAAGCAATTTTTACTCCTCAGTGCCCCAGTTGAGAATGGAATAGCAAAACTTTTTTACTCCCACTTTTTGCCTGTGTTCAGGAGACCAAGTGGAGAATTCATTTATCTCCTTAGGTTACAGTCTGTGGCAAAACATGAAGGCTCCATGCCACCCTGTGGCACGTGCATATAATGATGGAAGGACTGGAGAGAGATCAAGGAGAAATGTAGCCTTTACACAGCAACTGGACTTTGAGCTACTGCCAAAGTCGTCAGTGCTGTGCAGCTGGAAAACGTCCTCATCCCTGTCATCACTGGGTGTTCCCTATCACCCTTCTCCCATTCACATCTTTCAAAGAGAAGTCAGGACTATTTTCAGTTGCTATCTTTCTAAGCTTCTAGTAGCCATTTCATGTGGCTACTAAAATATTACTTTGTGTAATGCTATAATCAGTTAAAAGGCAGATGACTTGTGCCCCTCTGAGCTACTTCATGCTACTGCTATAGAATATGGAAGACAGAACCATAATGTTACCAGAGTTCCATGTTTTGTGTTTCTTTTTGCCTATGGTCATTTTTAGAAGCCAAACACAGTTCTCAGGAAGTTCAACTCAAGAGTTATAAAAAACACCACGTGAGCGGTTTGTAGTCAATGAAGTTTAGGCTAAGCTTGTGAAATTACAAAGACTGTTCTGGCTGCTGTTATAAAGTGCCTTGCACAACAGACCTTGTATTCTTGCTTGGGTCTGTTATTACCAAGAGCACAAATTTTCTTAATGAGAATATTGAAGGACAATGATCAGTTTTGGTCTTGGTATAACTATGATTAGCTAACTACTTAGTTTGAGAGGCAAGAAGTAAAAGGTCTGGTGTAAAGTGACGTTATACTATAAAAAAGGAAGAACACGGAAAGTCCCATTTTGCCTAATTATTATATGCCTTTAACTAACTACCAAAATATAGGATGATTTATTGATTACAGAATTCTGAATGCTAAGCTACAGCTTTCTTCACATAAATTAGACATGCATTTCCTAACACAATCTCACAGCTGATTGCAATGTATTAACTGGCACATGTAAATTGACATTAGTTTACTACTAATACAATCTTACCCACATATTTCTGCACATCTGTGTGACTCAGGATGCTCTTTATGAGGTTGTGAGCATACAACTCAGAATTTAGTGCACTTAATTGATACTGAAGTTTAGATGACAGTTTTAGCATTATTTCTCATTTATTTTTCATCCGTCTAAGTAAGATAAATTACTTGTACACACTGACTGTAACACGTTTTTTTTCCAAGGTCTTCTCAATGCAAATACATACTTTACCAGGTAACTCCTACTACTTAGAAGAATGTATACAGTAGTAAGTTATATTCATGTTAAGTACAGATTGTTGGGTTTTTTTCCTTAAAACTCTGGAAGTCCTCTGTCTAACAGAAGACATTTAAAAATTTTATCTACTGATTGCAACTTTGATCTGGCATAAACAGTGGCTGTGTTGGTCTTCACCAGAATCAAAGCCCAAGTGATATACAACTTATCCTACTGGCATATTTGCCTACCAATACCAAATGCCAGTTTCCATACGTTTGTACAAAACCAGCAATTAAAGTATCTTACATAGCAAACTGACACTCTACAGGAAACTTAAACAGACCTTAAGCCAAATAGACTTTCAATAGACTTATCACCTTACTCTCAGTTTTTCTAGGTCACAACCTGATAGACATAATAAACAAAGTCTCAACCCCTTCCACAAATTCCAAACAGAGATCTGACACATTAACACAAATTTTGTTCACATATTCTCAAGTCTGCATCAGTAGAGCCACAACAGCAATCAACTACCAAGCACTCTTCACTTTTGTTTCACTCTTCCTTCTTTTCTGTATTTTTCAGTTCATGTGACACTAACAGATGCAGCGTTTCGCTGACACTCAGATCAGTGACAACAAGGTTGATGCCTGAATGTTCCAACCGGAGTCTGGTTATGGACGTGTTTAAGCCCACCTCTCCTTTTATGTTCTGTCCACTATCTCATTCCACAGAGCACTGTCTCAAAACACTGTGCAGTAATGTTACTGTAACTGGTAATGTCAACATTACTTTTATGGAGTTTTATTCTGGGAAAGCACAGCAGTATAAGTGATAGAAGATACCAGTTCAAAAGAACAAGACATTCACTTGGTATGTAAACCTCACACTGGTTCTCTTATACTTTACAGAAACTGATCTTTCCTGTAACTAACTCGAGCTCTTTAAGTTCCTGTTGTTTCAGCAAATAAAGTACATTTATTTTAAAAGGCAGAAGATTATGACATCAATTAATGTTCAGAAAAACAACAGTTAATTCAATAAAGTGACCAAAACCAAGCTTCATAAAAGTGAAGCTTAAAGTGGTACATCATAACTACTCCAAAAGATTAAAGATACATAAGAAATGACATTAGGAAAAATCCAACCCATTCCTGAAAGATGTATACATGTATGCTGTATGTTCATCACAAGATACAGGTCCTAGCCTAGACATTAGAAAAGGTTTGTAAACAGAAAGCCAAAGATGAAAATATGGGAAGTCATTTCTGCTGTTCTATGACAAGTCAGGACCCGAATGTGTATTTTGCATGACAAAGCACAGCTAAACGTGTGCAGGTGTAAGAATAACGGTGTTAAAGAGCTGACCATTGAGGTTGAATATGAGTCTCCACTGAGCTGACAACTTCAGTAAGGCATCTCTATGCAGCTGAATTGTTTTCTAAGCTAACTGTGGATAGCAAGTTTTTGTTTACAACTGCAATAAACTCCTCACCTGTGTATAAGCTAACCTGCTTTTAAACTCCACAGCATTCCATATAGCATTTAACTTAGTTCAGGTTACACAGATTCAAGCCTTGACCATTTTCAAGTGTAACAGACACAAAAAAAATCAAAAAGGAAAACAAAACCAAATGCCAACAAAAACCTCCCAAAACCAACAAAAGCCCCATCCATCCAAAACCAAACTCAAACTCAAAAAAGTACTTACTGGAAATTAGATGGCGTTCCAATATCTGCCTTTGTCAATCTTCTTTTTTTAGTTTTTCCTTTCTTCTTTTCTTTGGTATATGAAATATTGTTGACTTGTGGAGTATAAAATCTGTTAGTTGTAATTTCTGGGTTTTTGATATCAACAGTTGCCATTGGTAGATTTGGGCCTGTGAAGGTAAAGTACATGATTTTTACTACTGTGTTTCAACAATGCCATATTTAATCCAAAAACTTTGGGGGTTGTTTTTGAGCTGTAGAATACTTGCACTGTAGCTACAGCTGTACATATCACATGCATCCAGCTAGGTTCTGGATGTCAGATGCATAAATGAAGCTATTTGATGAAGAAAAAAAAAATTTTCTGAACTACAGCTTGTTTTTTCCCATGTGCATGAAACACATAGAATGATGAGACACAGTAAGATATAGCTACAAGCTTAGACAAAATCAAAGAAGTGACTTTCATAAACAGAAAGACCCAAACACCCAGCAGGCCATTACCTGGGCAGCACACTAAACTCATCTTTCAGGAGACAGACCCTTTGCTTAATAAGCCCCCAGTGGGAATGCCTTCTGCCATCACACACAGAACATGAACAACATCACAACAACTTCAGAAGGCTGTTCTCTGGACACACTACCCAGATAAGAAACAGCTTGAAGAGACAGTAAAAACAGAACCAGAAATACAATTCATAATTTGTGTGTTTATGTTCTTAAAGCTTGTTCTTAATTATAAATAATTCTGAATTATTATTCTAGTTATTTAAAATGCATCTGAATGATACTCCTGCCAATTTTAGCATTTTAATATTATGTTACTTGTGTAATACTAGCAAATAAACATACATAGCAAGTGTTCCACTCAGGTTTTTTACCTTTGACATAAGACAACTCTTGACATAAGCAAGTGATAGCAGTATTTAAATACTAAGAGGCAGTTTATGCATTTATCATGTATGTGTGTATGTATACATAAATACACATAGGCATATTTTTAAAGAAACCTACAAAAAGAGTAAGTAATTTCAGTTTTCATTCAGAATAATGAGATGAAGCAGTTAATTTAAAACCAGTTTGGCCAGAAATAGTTTGAAAACATTTCCTACTTCCCCGTGAGTTAGGACCCAATGGTTAGCAAATCAACTAAAGTAAGACTTATGCACCCAGTCTTACTGGGCAGATGATAAAAAAAGTCTAGTTAGAGTTTGATAAATCTGAACCTTATTTTGACATTATTTTTTCATAACTGCATTTAGAAAGGACCAACAGGCCTTATGTTCACAGTCCAACAGAAAAATCAGAAAGGGCAAGTAGACAATACAATAGATAACATAGCTGACATTTGTAGTTAAACACCTCAGTGGGAAGCAGTTAGTACTGGCCAGGACAAGAAACAAGAACAGAAACATGAGACTGGGTGAGACAAAACTCATCTAAAACATATGACAACTCCTACATTCCTGTAGGAGTGAGTCCCAAAGGACAGGATTTAAAACTGCATTGAAACTGCAAGAAAAACAATCTAAAATGTTTCCTGCTAAGCAGAAGTGCTTTGAGCTAGAAGTGTTACGCTCTAGACAACTCTCCTTTGAGAATAACCAATAAATTTACCATATATGACTACACAAAACAATTTGCATTGTTAAAGTTTCACTTAAAATTAGCATTGAATTGACTAATCATCAAATATTATCAACTCAAAACTTCAAGAAGTAAAATCTTTGGAATGAACTTAAAATTACAGTCTTAATTTAATTAGGTACAGAACTAAAAACACTATGAGTTCATTTTCAATCACCTGTTATATTCTCTATATTCTCCCCATTTTCACCTATTATATCAGTATTTACAGTTTCAATAGCTGTACTGACATTCAAAAAGGAAACCAGGACCTTTACAATGCTAGTAAGTTTGTGATCTTCTCATGATTTCTAACAGTCTTTGAAAATGCACCTTCTTGCATGTAAAATCCTGAACTAGCCAAACATATTTAGCTGTATCTAAAAGCAGAAACTACTTGCAAAATGAAGTTTTATTCAGCTGAGCTAAAATCAAGGACTGATAGCCTGATTCCTTGACAATAATAGTCATACAACAGGTCACAGTAAACTTAGAGATGAAAATTTTTCTTACCGTCTGGTTTAGACCTTAGATGTCCACGAGGGATAAAAGAACCTTGGAAAGAATTGTACTCTTCTAGAACTGCCATATTTATATCCAGTAAAATTTTTCCCATCATTAGACATGCACCTTCCCCATCAGGTGTAGACAGCTCAATAAACGAAGATGAGAGAGGCATATAGAGCTCATCATTAGGAAGTACCTGACAGTACAGTGGCCTTAAGCATCCACTGTTATCAGTATCTGTGACATCTTCAGAAGGGGCTCCAGAAAACGTTGTACAGAACATTTTGAAATGTTAATTCTCTGAAATTCTCTGTATTTTATTTAGAACCTCTCTAGGTATCCCAGACTACAGACAGCCCTACAAAAAATGCAAACTGTTCTAGTTAACAGCTGAAACAAAATGCCGCCACATGGTTCTTCAAGATTCCCTGAAAACCTAATACTCTGACAAATCCTCATTTCATCCAGTACTTCACTAAGAGGTCAGTTCAACCACAGTAGCTCTTCTTTATTTGCATAAAGAGACCTAGCTATTACAAATGAGGAGAACATAAATCCCAGGAAATTACAGACTAATACATTTTACATAACTGTTAATGCCAATTTGAGTTTAATCCTGCAATTCTACAAAAAAAAGTCTTAAATCCGTATCATTGAAAACGTCATACAAAAGACAGAGTGCTTTTTCCATGCAGCTTCAACGTATGCAGAAAATCCAGACTAACAAGCTCCACTAAAACGAAATTCCCCACAGTATTTCAAGCATGGATCATATGAGTACAGAAATGTGACTGTTCTTGTTTTTCAGTTTTAGAGGTAATTATACATTAATACCTAGCACCAAAAAAAGGGCAGGTGTTCTATCTCTTCTCCCCAATAGAATTTCACGGCATATGGAGAGAAAAACAAAAACTGGTATTGTAACAGGTGTGGGGTTTTTTTTTTTCTTTTTTCCAGTTACATGCTGATAGTATGTATCTGCTCTAGTCTTAATTCCAAATACTGAAAGGTGAAGTCTGTATAAAGTATACCCACCTGAGGCTATAATCATGCCCATATCATGTCTCATCTGTGACTACTGAGGGCATGGCTACACAACTCTTTACCAACAGAGAAGTCAGGCATTACAGAATTTGAGAGAATCAGAAAAGGAAAATGGACAGGTTGTAAAAGAGCACATGGATATTCCAGGCAAACAGTTTATTAAAAAACGGATATACCGAAACCTTTGAAGTGATCATAAATCTGAAACACTGAGCATAAACCCTATGTCATCCACAGAACATCCAGGATAAATTCAGCATAGGGACAATGGCTGCAAGTTTAGTATGTGAGTATTTTTCTCAGAAACATACTGTTGCCTGACGTCTTACACCATGAATTATGGAGAGTATTTTAAGCATAGAAGTTTTTGCAGGCTTATTTTTCTTAAATCTTATTGTAGTCAAGGATAGCAAAGTAGACCAATAAATTGTTTGTGCTACAATAGAGACAAAGGCTAAATTTTTTGTGGTAGGTGGTCCTACAGGGTCCCCCACTGCTGTTGTAATTCCCACGTGCTCTGCAGACATTGCCATC
Source organism: Atrichornis clamosus (assembly GCA_013400975.1). NCBI lineage: Eukaryota > Metazoa > Chordata > Aves > Passeriformes > Menuridae > Atrichornis > Atrichornis clamosus. The sequence goes on along the minus strand of WBMZ01017621.1, from coordinate 10,975 downwards.
AGGGATGCACCATTTAGGTGAGCAGAGCAGCTAAAACCTGCTGAAAGCCCAGAAAAGCTGCTGAGACGATCACAGATGGTATTACTGTGAGTGTTTCAAAACTTAACTGCCCAGCCACAGATGAAGGAATGTATACTAAAAACGCCTGGCCTGAAATGATGATTGCCTGAATTTCCTCAAAACTTACTGTTTATGAAAAAGAAAAGGCAACTTTTAAATGAAGTATTCCACATGAGGGAGGTTTTATCTGGGTATGTAAAAGGAATCAGTAGTTCCCATAGCTCAGGCTTAGTTAGAATTACCTATTTTGGTCACCTACAGAGACGCTTGAATGACAATACAAATTTTAAGACTATCACCTCAAGCCATAAGGGGACTTCAGAAGATGGGTTGACTATACCCTTACTCGCAAACTCAGATACAATGGTATGACTTATGATCTGAATCACCAACAGAAATATGACAGGAGAAAACACTTTTTAACTTTGGTGTGAATTCAGAAATCAAAGACACCAAACTTGATATTCACTGATGTGCATTTTTCATGATTTTAGAATAGATGGCAAAAAAGTTCTGTTATCAAGCTGATACATAGTTTGGCTCTTTCCATCAATTTAATAAGAGGATCTCCTGAGGAACCTGTATCTTCACACTAATGAGACATGTTCCTGAGAGGCAAGGAGATTCAAATAAGTCTTCATTCAAAAACTGTTTAATATTGACAAACATATGACCAAAAGATTATGTTACATGGTTACCCAGATATACTGAAATTGAAATCTTATGGATGTCCTATTAAATCCATCATCACTATGCCTGCCATTAAGACAAATGGACTATGTACAGTGATCCCATACATGCATAATCTGAAGACCAAGCAGCAAATGCAAGGTACAAAGTTTTTTTCTCAGTTTAAGCTGAAGGGCCCCTCTGTCCTATTTGCAACAAAACATGCTCCTCCAAAAACATTCTTTGCAAATGCCAGCTAAGCCACAAAGTTTTCAAGCCACAACTAAATAAATACCTAAGAACAAAAATAAAAAAAAATGCAGCAGCATCCAGTTTACTGCTTTTGTCACTACGTGACTATCCTGAACAAATTTGAAACAAAGCTATACATTGGGGTTAAATGACAGCAGAAGACAAAAATAAAATGCACTGGTTCATGCAAAAATCTTACCATTTGGTGGGTCCCGTCTTTTTTCTGTTGGAAAAGAAAAAGAGGTATTTATTCATATGTATCAGAGCAAAAATTCACTCTAAATTTTTGTTTCTAGTGAAGCTTTCAATGCCCTTGACCTCCAAACTTAGGAATCTATTAATATCCTTAAAGTCTACTTGTGCAGTTGAAAAAAAGCATTACAGAACAATAAAAACCCAAGCTTAGATAATAAGCACTGATTTCAAGTGTGCAAACTGAGCAGGAGCACAAGGCAATAGCTAATGACTTGGTTTCGCACATTTCAACTATGAAGTGAAGTGAAATATTCAAAATGCATCTGTTTTAGTACAACCTATCAAGGTAAGATTTTTGAAGCATTATGCTTTCTGATGTCCACTGAAGGAAACTGTTCTTTCATTTTTATCTGAAATATAATTACCACTTTTATAGACTATTGTTATCTCACAGAATCTAAAATGTAATTACTTTTTGTTTTATGCATAGAAAATAGGACACAGAGGTGCAAGACATTTCACCTATCATCCAACAGGTAACTGAACAATATGGAAAAGAACTAGAACCTCCTTGGTACTAATATGATATTTTATTCACAGTACCACACTGTTTCACAGATCATGAAGAATCCGGCTTTATGATTTAAAAGGTAAACATTTCACACCTCAATATTCTTAGCCTACAGTAGTAAGCTCCCCTTTAAAGGAGATTTCCCTCACTTAAAATTAATTCCTATTCACCCCCAGTACACATTTATACTATTTGTGTATCTATACACACACTCTTAAGAAATTTGGATTTAGCAGTACCCATAAAGGCAAGCAGTTTGTCATCTCACTACACCAAAAAGGACAGCTCTGTAAGGAAGGCTCTACATCCCTCCTTTTCAGAATCTGCAATCTAACAGGGGCTCCCAGAAGTTTTGTAATAAGAATTTGTAATTGCATTTCACTTTCCAGCAAGCCCCAGAAAACCTGTTAACTTGTTACACTTTTCCAGACTCACAAACATAAGAAGAAGGGAGAAGGTGCCTTCACAGATGATGCTGGCCTTGTCCTAGGAATACTTAAAACACCAAAAATATACAATCCTAAATGTGCAAGGCAAGTCAGCCTCATGTCAGTCTGCTGATCTTCAGGTAGAAATAAAGGAATCTGTCAAGATCATCAAACCTTCATGGAGAAGGAGAACAAAACCCATTGAGAATCAAATTTTGATGAACAAGCCTTCTAAAGACAGACAGTTCATTTTTAGGTCACAGCAGGTTAGTTTCAGGCATACAGGTGGAGAACCTCTGCAAGGGTGCCTCAGCATAAGGTATGAGGTCTGAGTGGAGAAAAAGAAAAAGAAAAAAAAAAGAAGAAAAAGAAGAGAAAAAAAAAGGCATTTTGGCCAAATATTGTGGTTTCTTTTCCTAGAGTATTCAGTTTAAGAAACCACATCTTGTACTGTCCCCCAGAAATAAATTAAGGGAAAAAAAAAAATCAAACAATCTTTGGACTGTAATTAGAGTTTTATGCAACAACTCAGACACAGCAAAGGAGACTGCAGGACTGGTTGCAAGTCATCTGGCACAGGATGAGAAGATGGCAAAAGCAGGAGGAATTCATAGGAAGTGTTAGGTGGCCTTGAGTCAACTCATAGGAATCCATTACAGTTTTCATTAGAAGAAATAGTTCAAGAGAAAAAATAGTGGGAAACAAACCAAGAGATTTTTACCCTTCCTATAATTTTTGCTGGATAGATTAATTTGTGGCCCAGAGAGACCAGATCTACTTTTCTGTGGTTCCCATTGCTGGCAAGAAAGTATGAACTCTTGATCCTGAAGTGCAGATGACCTGACTGGAGAGTGGCAGATTTCTCAGTTTTGAAGATGAAGACGCCTACTGACCTAAAACAGATGAGTATCAACAGCTGCCTATGCACAAAAAACACAGCTCCCTACAATGAGCATTCCTGCAAATGGGAATAATCTCTGTCAAGACTTGAATCCAATGCAAGGTGAGCAGGTTAGAGATACCTTTCAGGCAGCAAAACCAAAACCTGTGACCAAAGATGAAAGGACCAAAACAAAAAAATGCCTAAGTATCTATCTTGAAACCTAAGTGCATTATGAAGGGACTCAGCAGCTAAAAGCTTGTGGCTTTTAGCATTTTCAGAAATGAAAAGCATTTAGCATTTTCAGAATGAAAAGCATTTTCAGAGAAGGTTAACAGAGCTCCCACCCACGAGCAGTGCATAAAAATTAGTCAAGTAGTCTCTCACTTCAGAAAGAACTACTTGCAGTTAAGAACAAGTATCTGCTGCCCTTTTAGGGCTGAGTGCTCAGCATGCAGAGAAAGCACTTGTGTGTGTACACACATTAACACTACTGAGACAAGATAATAAAAATAAAAACTAATGGTATCTGTGTGCAATACCTGAAGCGAGACTACAGTAACAAGCACTGAGAAGAGAACCACTGTGTTCACCCTGCTTACTGGGGGAACTATTTGGGACTGGTTTAAGAAGTAAACCGAGAGATTATTTAAATAAATCTACAAATGAGTTATAGCAATATCTTCCTAACCTAAGGTTAAGAATTTGACTTTAAAATAACCCAACAAAACACCCCAAAACAAAAACCCCAGCCCAAACCAGAATTTAGCTAGATGAAAGCCCACACAATATTACAAAGATTAGGACAACAGGTCAAGAATTCTTTCTCTGCCTTTCTCCCTCATTCTATTCTCTACTAGATATTTCATACATTTGCAAGGTTTATTACATTTTCTATTTGGAGCCGAACTTTCACCTCTCTGGAACTCCAGATGTACTTACTCAGGGGTTGTCTGTATACTGGAGTGCATTTCTTGCTGACTGAGGAAGAGCAGAACACTATTGCTTCTTCTCTTAGCTGTCAGACAGTATTTTGTGCACTAGCCTTAGCACTAAGTCATGGCTTTGTGAGCCAGAACTTCTGTTACTGCTACCTTCCAACAACATAAGCTTTCCGTAAGACTCCTGGAAATGTCTCCTAGCAAGCCCTGAATGGTATAACAGGAAGCTACATGATCACGTGGAGTACTCATTTGAGTTGAAAGCATCTCAGGTGGCAGTGCTATGAAATGAAACATATTTTGAAAGGTATGGGAGTAAAAATCCCATCAAAACAGAAAAGCATCAAAATTACCAGACTATTACATCTGTGATTGTGAACTTATGATGTATTAGAATATACACACATTGTATATATAAAAAATGTATGTATACGTATTACAAATAATATGCAACTTTTATATAATTTGTATTATATATAATTCTATGTATAAATTAATCTATGTTTTATACAAGCATTTATAAATAAATAAAAGCATAAGCACCAACAGCAAATCACCTTTGATTTGAGCAAGTGCAAAGTCTGTTATTTTAGAAGCACAATTAAATAGTCACAATGACAAACACAGAACTCCATCTGGTGGCTTGACTAAGGAATCTCATAACTGTTTTAAATTCTTGTTTTGCAGCTCTTAAGAGAAAAATTTGAAGTGTTTTGTTTTGAGGCTTATGTTTTGTTTGTTTAGTTTCATTTTCTTTTTTAAAATAAAGTTCTCTTGAAGTTGTAAATGTTTGGGGAGGAGGAGTTGTTTGTTAAGACAATATACAAAGTAACATGAGCTTTAGCATACAAACTAAGTTATTAGTTCAAAGAGTAAACAAGAAAACTAATGTGGTCCTGTGGAAAAAAATCACTATGTGGAAGAAAAACTCTGTGAACAGGAGGCTTGACTGAATCACTATTTTCAAACATTTGCTATGATCAATAATGCAAACATTCTTCCTCCCAAGTCATGTCTGTGCGTTGTAGCACTGTATTTTAGACACATAAAGTAAAACTTCAGGAACATTAGATGCAAAATTACTTTTACAATGTGTTATGAGAAACACCAATAATGCCCCTTCTTAGCAATCCCACTTGTCCTCATGAAATCTTATGAACTGAGTAGAGGGAATCTTAAGTCATTTAAGCTTCCAGAACAAGTGCTCTGCTCCTGAGTCACCACACCTTAGTGAAATCCGAGTGAATACATACAGATAATGCACATTCCCAAATACACTTGCAACTGCAGTTCTCCAGATGAGGAGTTCCTCTGTTTACAGTGGTCTACACTGCATTGCCAGTGCAATTCAATTCCAGAATGGATTACAAAAATGCATCCTGTACCTTGCACACAAATCCACACTGCAACTTACAGCAAGCCTGAACACATCTATTTGTTCCCAGACTACATTTTGCATCACTTTATCCTTCATGGACATACGTCCATGGACATATATCCTTCATGGACATATGGCTGTCAAGACAGGCAAATTGTTTATGGGCTCCCTGGAAAATGACCAAGATAAGATCTGCAGGAAGCCTGAGCTCTCTTTATAGCACTGACCATGTTCCCAAGGCATCTTGCAGGTGGCCAAAAGCATGTTGTGATTCACTGTCCTGTGCTGCTAAGGACAATATAGGCACATTATGTTTTCTGTTCTAGGCCTGAGCCAAGATCACTAGTTCTGAATAAAAGGTATTGCTCTACTAACTGCTGGATCAATGCCACAAATTCATTCACATGAATTACTGAACATACCAGATGGTAAAACCTTTGTTACAACCCACTTGGTCTGAATTTAAACAAATCAGTTATAAACAGTCCAGAGCTAAAAGAGGATTTATTCAAATATTAAAACAACTTAGAGAAGGATTTCTAATTTTCCCAATGTCAGCTTACCATTTTTGTTTGCCCCAATCTATATTTTCAATTACCACAACCTTGGGGTCTCAGCTTACATGGAAACTTATAGAATGGAACACCAAGTTAAATTATTTCAGAAAATGCTAATTTTTGCACAATAGAGAAAGAAGCACGGTTTAACACCATAATTACTTCAAAATATAAATATGGCAGGAGTGCCTCCTGTAGCTTTCAGACATAGCAGTAGCTTCCTGCCTCCCACCCAAAACAACAGAAACAAGCCTGAATTTAAGATTAATTTGAATATTTACCAGATTTTCTCTGCCGTCGTCCAAGTAAATCTGTTACTGTTTTGCGGAATAGTTTAGCTTCTTCTTCATTAGCAAAATTAAGACCAACTTGACATGTCTGAAAAACATTAATATTCCCCCACCCATGACTAAGAAAATGTTTCAAAGGTTTTCTTAAATGTCATCTTACACCTTTCTAAAGGTATAACCAGAAAAAATCATTACTGCAAATTTGGAACTAAGTCTTAGGGAAACATTCTATCTTAGGAATGTCTGTCTACTAATCAAGTTTATAGAGATCAGGGCTAACAAAAATCTTGTCGCTTCAAATCAAAGAGGGGAGGGGAGAGGAAAATTTGTGCTTTAAGAATACACAACATGTCATAAACATGATCTGCAAATCAAAATGTATTTTCATTAAAGAAAGTTGAAAATAAAGAACATTTTATGCTTCTGTACTATGTATTAAATTTTCTAGTTGAGATACAAAAAAAATTCCTTTAATAAATAAGCTTTTATAAATAATTTACAGAATGAATGAATAACCTCAGTTACATTAAGAGAAGATAACTGCTCAAACCAAAGGCACTTTAAAATAGGTATTCAAAGACATTGAGACTCACATCTCCAGCAAAGGTATGAAAATATCCTCTAGGACTATTATATACAAAGTTATTGTACAGCTCCTGTTCCCACAATAATTTCCCATCCTGAAAAGAAGAAAAAAAAAGACTGAAAAACTTCAGATGAAATTGCAGCATTTAACTTCTTTACAACAGAACCTATTAAGAATTGGACACAGCATAGCGTTAAACATCTACCTTGCATCTAACCCAATGGATAAGCTCAATCAAAATCAAAATACTCTGGACATTGTGGAAGAGCTGTGAAAGCCTATTCCATTGGGTCACTACGTTCTGCTCAAATTCCTGAATGTTTTCAATAAACATCCTTCAAGTTCTACCATCCTGTGACAGTGATACTGAGAGCAGTAATAATGACCAGTCATAGGAATATAGTGACAAAAGGGCAAAAGCAATAAAGGAGGCTTACAGTCTCCTGTTTTTATCTCAGGCTTGACTTGAAAACAGTTAACTTGGAGAGAGCAAAAATCTGACCTTTTTAGGAAGTGTATTTAAAATTACTTTATAGTTCAACACCCAAGGAAGAGGTTTCTCACTAAGTCTTAACAGTCAAGTGACCAAATCACAAAGTCAAATGCAAGTGCCAGCTGGCAATCCTGAACAAATCTGAGAGACTTCAAGCACTGAATGCCGACAGATAAGGAGCTGGTCCTGGGTACAGAGATAATGGGAAGCTTTCCAAAGTCTCAGCACAGCCAGTAGGGCTTAGGTTTCTCAGCATTATTTTTCTAATGAAAATGCATCTTGGACACTTCATCTCTCAGTTCCCACTCTCTTGAGTGAAATATTATAATGGGACAAAGATCTTCAGTATGAGTGTATATATTGTGAAGGGAAAAATGGAAGAAAAAAGCCACCAATCCCCCTCCCAAAAAAGTCAGAATATGCAACTTGTTTGTCCTGCAGTTTTCACATGCACCAACACACTGATGAAAAAGATTGCGTCCACCCATACGGAAGACAGCATCTATTTTCTTAAACCAAAGTTGTGACACCTTCTAGAATTTTGACAGCTATCCATTTTAGTGACACTATACTAACTTCCACTAATGTCACTAATCAGATCTATAGAGGACAGCTTCTGAGAGCTGTAAGAAAATTGAATCTGATATTTATCGATTAAAGATGACATCTTTGAAATTGTTTAAATTTAGAACACCTGAGAAAGCTGCAAGTGCCTATTAATAAGCACTACAATTGCACTGCTTAAAGCACAATCATTTACTTGAGACTTTCTATGAGTTTATAGCTACGACAACCTACATTCATCGAATTAAAAATGGAGAATGAATGCAACCAAGCTTAAAGAGTCTGGAAAAGAAAAAACGATGCTTACCTTAATGTCAAATATTCTGATAAAATACGACCTCTGCGGATTGTCCTTTACAAGGCAAGCTACACCACAGCATTTCTTTGACCACATGGCGTTGCGATCTGCTGCATATATCTGAACAACTGCTGAAGACATTGTCTAAAAAGAAAAGGTAGCTATTACTTTTAAGGCAATAATAATAAATTCTGCAACTGATCCTTCATCAAAGCATCTCTTAATTTTGTTCCTTGTTCTCAGCAGAAACTGTGCTGATTTCCCAGGAAGTTACACAGTAAAGTTCAATTTACCCCAAATCACACCTATGCTTTAGATTTTCACTTCTATGCAAGATTTAGACACCTTAAGAATCCAAATGAACTTTTCATTCTTGTTCACGAAAATTAGCAAAGAGATTTTGCCTGTAAGAAGCAGATCAGCAACTATGGTGGTCACACAGAGAAGCACTGCTGTGCAAGGAAATTTCTTTCTGTTCAGTACTTCAAACTGGATACAAATGCAATATTCAAGCTGGAAGTGTAAATTATACAGTGTCTGGAGACACTCCCGGGTACTGAAATGCAACTGGAATACATTGCTTAACTGTTCAAATGGTCACTGGCACAATTTTAACCTATGCCAACTAGTAAAATTCTAAATTCCTGGGCATGGTTTGAGAGTTCACATGAGCTAGGCTCATTCCCAGTTGGCAACTGGAAATTGTGCTGTTTTCAAACAGATTTTAATAAGAGATGAAGATTATTCCACACCACACTGCTCATCACTGGCAACATTCTTCAGTATATTTTCTAGTATATATGTGTCCTACTTTAAGAGTCCTGCGAGGGAAGGAAAATGGAAGCCCTCAGAGAATATTTATTTAGCAGCCAAGTCATAAGGAAATAAAGCTTAAATGCTCTGTAAAGGGACAGACCAGAGGCTATCTAGTCTAGGATCTACTCTCCAGCAGCACCCGATGCCAAGGTAAGAATACAAGAGCACACCACCACAACTACGGAAGCATATCCCCAGCAACTGCCAGGCTGGAGCTCAAAGCTCCCGTAGCCAGCATGTACATTCCACATTCTTTCTTTATGTATTTGTCTAATCACTCCTCAGACCCATGTGAAATTCTGAGCATCACAACACTGGACAGGATTGTATTTCACAGTTTACTTATGCACTGTGTGAATAATTAGCTACTTTTATCTAGACATTTGCCACCTGCTAGTTTCAGCTGATTGTCCCTCCTTATTCTTACATTAAGAGACGGTGTTAATGGCTTCATAGTTGTTTCTTTATACCGCACATACTTTTATAGATATTTGCCACACTTCTTTGGCCTGTAAGTTTAGGAAGCAATACTAGTTTTAAGTCATTCTTGTACCAAGAAATAAAAATAATTTTACACATTACCTTCATCACTCTTACATGGATATTAACCATATATTATCCTATACTAATCCAGTTTGTTAGCCCTTTGAACACAGGGTCACAATAAAAGTTTCCTGCTTTGTTCTCTACTTACTTCACTGTCAGTGAAAAAATGTTATTTCCTTTTTCACTGTGAAATATTAAGCAGATGTTTTCATAGATCTGTTACAGATCCAAGACCTTTCTGGATGAATTATACCTAATCATATTAGGTTTTTCCCACCTGCTCAACAAGGATTCCTTTGCCTTCATCAACACTGACTACTTGCCAAAACAATCTAGAATGCAGGCATGTCTTCTTGCATTATAAAATGATCTATAAATATAATTATCACTACAGTCACACTTTTCAAATAGTTTAAAACCCCCCAAAAATAACCTATGTTTCATTGGATTTTTTTTTTAAATCAAAAAACTTTCAGTTTTGTTAAAATGGAGTCGAAGTAATATAACCAGACTGACAGGTATGCCTTTAGAGAAGCTATATAACCTTTGCCCAAAAACTGTGATGCTAACTTTCACAAGTCAAGATATATTTCTGTTTCCCTTTGCAGCGACCTCGTCAGACTGACTACTAATCTTGCTGATAACCTACAAAAGAAGTTAAAGCATGATGGTTTGATAAAAAGAGCACTCTGTAGCTGCCTCCTCAAATGCTCTACAACTAAGTGTGGAGTAAAACTTATGTCCCTATAATCTACAGAGTAATATAAATAATTTAACCATAACTGCACTTGTCAGATGAGTAAAAAGGGACCTAAGAATTAGCCATACTACCACAACAAAAGTTAAATCTGCAACTTAATGTCAGCTAAGAGATGCTATTTTCCCCTCTATGATGCAACAGGCAGTGACTTAATTTTGAGCACAGCTGGCCAGATTTTGTTCAAAACCTCTAGTCTCTAACACCCTCCTTTTTCTCATTTCTCCAATATCGTCTCATTGTTATATCGATAACCTTGGAGACACAAGACAACAGAGAGGAGCAAAGGTGGGCCATTCTACAGTTCACATGCAACCACAGCAAGTATCTCACCACCCGTGCAAGAAACCTTCTTAACACTTCAATATAAGTCCAGCTCCACTAACCTCTACCCAACAGGACTACTCACAGAATATTGACTGGGTGATCTTGGCAGGAATTATGCAACTTAAATTCAAAGCACAGGAGACTGTGGTCTGTGTCAAGACAGGGCTCCCTATGCATTGCTTACTATAATATCAAGCAGCAAAAGCACCAACTGGATTATCAGGGTAAACCAGTAAATGTCATAACTAGATGACAACGGCATATAGAAACTTGAACCAACACCTACCCCATGAGTACAAAGAAGAATATTGCACAGCGTGTGTCCTAATTCTGCATAATTGTAATATATTGTCGTGGTTTTGCTAGA
>WBMZ01017619.1:0-34433 GCA_013400975.1 Atrichornis clamosus | reverse complement strand
CTAATAATTTTTTTTTCAAATTTGTTTCACTGGATACAGAAAGATATGCATTTTATCCAAAAATACAAGAAATAGCTGAAAGATCTTGGTATAAGAAGACATTATTAGAATTCATAGGAATAGACATTAAAACTGCTGATCATAAAAGGAAAGATTGTGCTAGAAAAAGGGGTCATAAGACTCTATGTTTCAGAACTGGTTTGAAGCACTTGTGTATTCAGAAAGAACAGCCATCAAGAAGATGTAGGTTCCTGAACTTTATTTTTCCCTTCTTCTTGAATACATGTAAGGCCTTTCTCAAAGTACGTGTTTATTTTTTAATGATAGTGTAATCCCCTAAAACCAAGATCTCTGTGTACTGTTTCTTGTTAACGGCAACACTGTGATAACCAGAAGTCAGGACTGCAAGAGGTTGTACACAAGATACAAGAAACATATAAAACCATAGTAGGCAAACACTAGATACTCAAAAGCCAGAAAAGATGGCTGGCCACATCTTGGCTCCTTGGCCCCTAAGAATCCCTAAGGTAGAACATCTCCCTGAATCAAAAGCACAGACATGGAGAATGTCCTGTAGTCCTTCTCCTGAGTCCTCACAATACACCACACACATTTAATGTCACATTAAATAAATTTTAAGCACGACACCTGCCAGGACCAAAGGAACACATTCTGTGGAGGTCTAAGATTCAATTGATGAACTAGTTAACATTAATGAGCTAAAAGTCCTGAGCAACTTTTCACATTCAAATTGGCATTATAAACAATCTATATCTACCCAGGACATTACATTAATCTTTTTATAGCACAAACAAACGCTATAGAGCTCCAGCTATGTGCCCACATAATCCTTGCCAAGAGCATCTGTCTAAACATCTGCAAGTACAGATCTAAGAAAATTTAAAAAAATAAAAATGGAAGAGTGGTTCGTCATCAATAAGAAATTGGAAAAACCCCCTTAACTGTTCAAATCAATAATTTTTATCCTAACATAATCTGCATTATTGAATATCAATATACTTGCAGAAAGGAACTCAATGTTCTTCTTAATTATAAAAAAGGATTTACTTTTTTTCCCAGATCTCCATAAATAATTAGAATATTCTTAAGCAGCTTCTAAGAATACTCTAAACACTTTGAAAACTCATGCTAAGACACTCATTTTTTAACCCTAATCACTTCAAGCTTACAATCATTTAAATCACAATAGCAGACAGCCTATCTATCTACATGTAAATGCAGGTATGTAAACGAATCCTCAACTTGCACAGGGTCAATGAAACCTCTCCTACAATATACCCATCCTTGAGGCAGTCAGCCTGCTCTCTTCGGAAAGGAGGAAAGGAGTACGGATTAGAAAATTTTCAGAAGAGCACAAGGGGTCAAACAGCTGGCTTAAGTTAGAGCAGTCCTTGTATTGCTTTGTATAGTATTTTACTTTCGGTCCAATGATAGAAACCTTCACTGATTACAAGATCTTCTGGCTTTTTAGCCTTCTCTCTTCTGAAATAATGAACATTTGTGTAAGTCTAAAAATGATGATGAATATATTCTCTTCCATTATCAGAACTGGCTGCAAAAAGCATCTTTCATAGATTGCTGGGTAGGACAATGCAGAGTCTATGAGAATCATTAGCTGCCAGGTAAGTGGACGTTTTTCCTGAGCTGTCTGCCAAGCAAAGAGAGTAAGCATTTCGCTCTTCCAAATTGGAGCATTTTTCATTAAAAATGATAAAACTAAGAATCTGGTATTTTTCTTGACCACAACCTCTAAAGCAGAATGTGCTCTTCAGTCATGCTTTTAATGTATGGCATAGTTCGGAGACAGATTTGAATCAAAGCAAAGACAGACAGTAGTTGGTTTTAGACAGATGAACAAAGGGACAAAGGCAGCCCCTGAGACTTGTCTGCCTTCATGTCATGAATAACACACTGTAATATGGCTTACACTTGTGATTATTAAAATGATCGCATCATTCAACTAGCCAGAACTTCCCTGAGATTTCCTCTGGGACTTGGTCCTTTTTATACCCTTCATATTCTTGCATTCACAGCAGTTTTGTAGTTTAAAGGGACAGTGTCAGCTTGCCACTACAGTCTGTATGAATTTCTGTCGTCCCTGCATGGAAAGAATTAAATAACAAACACAACAAAATGGATAAATAATTTCAGTGCTACACTCTTCAAGCTGTTTTGTTGTCTAAGGGAAACTCCTTCCAATCTAAATATTTTACAACTCGCAAAACCTGAAGACGTTGTGCAGGTGCTGCTAGCTGATAACTGTTTATAGAAATCTAACTAAAGGTGATATTTCACACCAACAAAATCCAGTTTAGCTTAGCATAGCCCAGATATAGAAAGAAAATGTTCCCAGAAGAAGGATATGTGGGCTGACTGAGAGATGATCTTTATTTATGGCCTCTCCATTTCTCATCTGAGTCACAGAGGGAGAGACTATAGTATAATGACTGCACAACAATTTGGAGTAGTACTACCTTTGAATATGTGTCTGTGTGTGATTGATACATGTAGTCCTTACTCCCATTAAGCATGAACATACTAATAATTAATAATGTTTAATCAAATGAGGATCCCTGACACATGAAGTTTGCGTTTTATAGTACACATTAAAAATACATTTATCTTGTAGTGATAATTTTGAACTCATCACCATTTATCATATCAATTGAGGTACAAATAACATCATTTTTATGCATTTCTAACAGCTCAATTGTATTTGTAATTCAAATAGTTGTCCAGTTAAAACGCACTTTTTGTAATTGAACTAACCCTAAATCTGTTGACTTCAGGATAATTAATTTCAATATTTGTATTTTTTCATGGTCATCTTGAATTCTCTTTTTCTTTGCTTGTTTTTATATTTTGTTACACAGTGTGCCGCATGTTTGCATTCTGGAATTACCCGAGAAAATTCCATACTGCAAAAGAAATTTCTTTAGAGAGGCTTTACACAGAGCCAGTCAGTCCCCTGCCAGAAGAAAACCTGTGTTCCCTGGTGTGGTGCTGGAACCAGAGTGAAGCTAGGTCATGTTTTTATAGCTGAGCAAGTCCAAGTGTGACTGGATGTGTGGGTGGATATGCCGTTCACCGCCTACACTACTGAAGGTCATTTCTCACTGCATGAATAAAGGCAAACTTCAATATTAGCTACTGTATAGGACCAATTTTTCATCTAGACAGTAAAAATTAAAGAAATGGGGATTTACAACAGAAAAAAAATCTTTTAATACTACAGCAATCTCACCTAGATATTTTAAAAGTGTCTATTTTAAAAAAAATTTTGATAGAGTCATGTTAGAAATAAAAAATTAGAAATAAAATAAAAAAGAATCATTTTTTAATTGAACCTTCCAGTGTTGACTCAGACAAAGTAAGGAAAGGAATATTTCCCAATATTAGTTTGATTATTTAATTTTCTAGTCTATTTCTTGTGAAATGTGCATATATATCAAATACTTAAGTCTCTTGTATCAATATTACTGCTCTCAATAAATATGAAAGTTTACCTATTATGAAGACCTGAGGAAGCAGAAACTTAGACATATCTGCAAAAGCACTTCTTGTGACAGAGATGCTGTAAAGATCTATTTTTGTATTCCACAGTAAAGCAGATTTCTGATTCTTTTGGGGAAAAATGCTTCTTTTAGCCACAAACATCAAAAGAATTTTTTTTGGCATGCACATGGAGCCAAAGCTACTACCAGATGTGAGTAAAGTGACAATATTGCTATGATGAGACTGAAGTTAGAGTAAAGAATTACACAATAATGCAAAATTACTGGCAGAAAGGAAAAACTACTTCCTAAGAGCTGGAAGTAGCTGTATCCTCACCCTATTTTGACCAATTAGCCTCCCGTTTACCCAGGTGATGTATAAACACACGTGTTCTATCAGGTTTAGGTCTGTGCGTAGTCTCTCAACCAAATACATTTAGTGTCTGGACAAAGGCTTCTTGGTGAAGACTTCTTTTACTATGTGGTATCTAATATATTGGTACTAATATATTTATATTAGCACATATAACATTTGCATATTAATGCCAATTGAAAATAGAGATATTGTATTCTGTCTTTCATCTTTTATCTCACCTTTGACATAGGTTTATCATCCAGACAACATCCACTGTGAAACATTTTCCTGATATGATCTTCACATGCTCTTGCCCTCTCTTTTTCTTGTAGTATTGATTTTTGTTCCTCTCCTGGAAGCACAGATAACAGGCATTTCTTCCAAATCCTCGTGCTGCAGCACTGAGGTTATTTTTTAACTGTGGCCAGGGAACGTGAATCACAGCTTCTGACAGGACAGAGCTGTGTTAAAGGGTCTTTTGAAGCATGGTACATGGTAAATTACAGTAGATCCAGTGCATTCATTTCTGAAAGAACATTTCCAGCAAATTAGTCACAAATTCCTCAGCCCATACAGAGGTTTCCAGGTTAGCATCCTCACACCTGGGAGGGAGGTTTGGAAACCTAGTATTTATTAGTATCTAATTAACAATTTTCACCTGCACATCAGAGGGGCCTGACACCTGCAGCGTACAGAATTTTCAGTGAGAAAGAAATAGTCCTAAATATCAGCATTTTGTCTTCACACAACTAGAAATACAATGAAGTGCCTTTAGATTAGTCCTTAATAATCTTTTAAGATCCCAGTTATTGTTAGAGTCTGCAGTTTATAATACATGAAGTATATTTTATAATATAAATAATACAGAGAAATAATATATAATAGATTATATCTTTATATATAGTACCATGTCCCATTATACAATTATGCATATTATTTATTTCAAAATATAATAGATAACATATAGTCCATGTGATGTACTATACTAAATAATATAATATAATATAAGTAATATAGAATATGAAGTGACAGGCATTTCTCTCCTCTGCTACTTGGAGAGAATTTGGAGAATCTTGAGTCCAAATTTTCAAAGGAAAAGGATGTTGAAATCACCATTGTCCCTTCACATTCACCTGCTCTAGGTATTTCTTTTTCAATTGTCCTTTAGAAATTTTATAAAAATAGAAATCCTCCTCTTTTATATTTGAAGGAAGCCCTACCAGCCTTCTTAACCAGAAGAAAGACAAACATCTGCTGCCTTCTATGTTTTTCAGTTCCCAGAGAAGCAGCATTTAAAGTGTGAAGCGCTCCACCATGTACTGCTAAGATGAGGCAGGAGAGTAAGAACCTGTCACCTTCCAGTGCAGTCTCTTCTCCAGCCTTTCCAGACGTCAGTTTATTATTTGCTGATTCTGCTTGCTTAATTGAAATTCAGTTTCTACAGCTTTCACAGACTTATGCAGTTCCCAGCATTACATAGAAAGCTGAGGAACAACATACAAATGGAAGCTTAAACTCCAGAGTATAGTAATGATAGGAAAATACAGGGGTGTTACCTTCATTAATCCCAAACTTGCGAAGAACTTTAGCTGTACACAGCAATAAATGATGTAGTCTTGCTAAGCAGTGTGATTCTTTGGATCACAAAGATCAAAGATTCAGAAAGAAATCAGTCTATTTTAGAGCAATCAAAACAATTACAACAGCAACCGCAATATTTTAAGGGGACCTAAAGCTTAATTTACTTTACCATTTTTATACCTGAAATGGGATTGCTTGTATAGTCACATGCAGTGCTGCCACAAGTGTACATATTTCACAATCAAAAATAAACTTTTTGCTTTCTATGCCTGATGATATTAAAATGAGTGCTCCCTTGTGAGAAATTATTGGCTGATTTTCTGCCACATCTTTCAATTCTAAACAAGGCAATTAGTTTTCCTGAAGAAGAAATAAAAGTTTATTTATAGTCTTTAGAGACATGATATTCTCCCTAGTGGCATATTAAATGACAGCCTGAAAGATTTTAGCAGAGTCATTGCAAGATTTCATTCTTTTGCGTATTTGTGAAAAAGGTGCTCCTGAAACAGACCTCTAAATACGTCTTTGAATCTTTGAAAGTATAATATCTCTGAGGGTGCATAAAAAAGAATTCAGAATATTTAATATGAAAAAATTCCTGGCAAGACCTTACATAACACAAGCACAATACGCAAACCATTGAAGGATGAAATGAAACTAGTTAGATGCAAGTCAAAGTACTTGGAAAAGTCACAGCTAATCAAATACAAATAAAAATAGGTGCTGAATTTTTAACCAAGATTTAGTTGATTTGAATGGGATGATTCCATATCATTCAGGAATAACAATTTAATGCAATGTGAGCAAACATCAGTAATTTTCGTCATTTAGTTTTTTTGAAGTTTACTTGTGTGGGGGCTCAAATTTTTCTTTCTTCTTATTTTGCTGAATTAAAGAGATTAACCATTACAAACTGGAAAACATTGATTACACTAAAAATAAAATTTAAATGTAGTTTTGAATATAGAAATGAAGACTTTTTATTAGCTATCAGGCTGGAAGCAGCCATTAATAAATGGAAAGGCAATGCAGAACAGAATTCAGTCATTATTGCCTTGTGATTGGATTATGATTAAATTTCCTCATCTTTCTTGGTAATTCCTCTATTTGACATTCCTCTTTTAGCAGAACACAAAAGCAAGAAGAATTTCCTCTATGGAAGTTAACCTGTGTTTCAGACATCTCTTCGGTCTCTTGGCTTTGAATGTTCTGCTTACAGAAGGAGTTCTCAGCACACTCTCCAGGATGCAGAAAGGTTCATTCCAAGCCTTCAAGTTCTGCATGGGACAGAAAATGTCAGTTTGAAGAGAGGATTAGTCTGCATATTTTTTTGATGTAAAGCTATTTCTTGCTGTGTTTGCCTAACCCAAACAAAGTAAAAGCCATTGATTTGTCTTTGTCAATTCACATCTGTACTGTGCAATTAGTAGAACTTAATAAACCATCATGCAAGATGAAACAAAGTTTTTTTTTCCAAAAGAGTATATGCTCCCATTTGTAAGTACTTTGTAACTCTGGTTGATAAAATAAAACTGCCAGAAAATACATGTCAAAACTGCCAGTGGGAGATGAGAATTATTCCTAGATTGCAGAATCAGTTGGGAAAATGGATCAGCAGGCCCTACCAGACCTGGGTTATCTTTTTTTTCTGTTATTTCCACAATTCATGCTACTGTTAGACTCCTGTTTGTACATGTGCCTGGGGTTTTTTCTCCATCCAAACTAAGATGACAGGGGATATTGGCTTGTGAGTGCAAATGGAGCACATTCTTGGGTTTAGTTCCTCAGGGGAAATCCTAGATGCTGTGTGTTGTATACAGCCTTTCAGACAAGAATAACATGACACTTGTTAAGTGTTTAGCAATGTGGATCATCCCTCATAAGTCAGGACTTAAACACATCTCTCAGTTGACAGGGAAAAACTTCTCTTCTTCAGAGACGTGTCTCTTGGGTAGCTGTTATTAACATCCATGCTGTCCTCAGCTGCCACCAGAACGTATGCTACACAGATGCTTAGAACCATACATTTTGAAGCATAGCAATATGAGACAAAAATACAGTTAGGCCTCCAAGCCCTATTTATAAAGCCTAGAGAAAGACTGAGCTTGATCCTTTGGCCTGACTGAGTGAATGGGTCACAAGAGACAAGCATTGGCAGTGAACAAAAGACACTGGAGCTTCCCGGTATCCCTAAACATCTGAAAAACCAACTTTAATATGATTGTAAAACCTTTGCCAGTATGGAGGTGTCAAATAAGATGACATACCTATTAGATAATGATTTTGTCACCTCTTCTAACTGCCACTTACCAGCCTATTAAAAATTACTGCTCATTCCAAGCCTCATTCCAGTACCTTGATGAGCTGGCACGTTTTGTGATCTGAATAGCTGATAAATATCTTGGGCATAAGAAGTGTTTGATCATTATAAATCCACATGCCATTAATTGTAAAATACTGACGAAAGGAATTCATCTTACGTTCATGCAGCTGTCATGTGTACTGCCAGGGGTGTTATGTTCTAATTTAGTGCTAGTCAATGGGCATAATAAAGGTGTTACTCATCAAGTCTTGAGCACGCTATATTTTTGTATCCTGTACTGCAACCAAACCACAGAGTAGACGTAAATAGCTTCACACTGACATTGATATGCTATAACATCTTGGCATCTCCAATGTCTATGCATCATGAAGACAAACTGGTAGATCAGCTAGAATAAGTAATTAAATTGCATTTTGTTTTTAACAGAAACTGAGCTTGGTGTTATACTTTCACCCAAGTTGAATCCACCTGATTATTGTTATAGAATTAAAGCCACTTTAAGATGAATTGGTTTCATATCTTTAGTTTCTTCTAATATCAGCAAATTGTGTTGCACTTTTTAGATACTCTGCCATCTTTTCAAATTGCAATGCACACAAAGATTGCTTAGCTATTTTTAATAAAATAGCTAAACTAGAAAGATAATAATAAATAAAAATATGTAACATGATTCTCAAAATCCTTTATTCCAGGCCCACCACAATAGATGAGCTTTGTGGCATGCCCATAATGCACTCAATTCAAATTGCTTAATATTCAGGGCAAGAACAAGAAATCAGTTTCAGGAGTCAGGAAGTCCCTGAAGTGTGCTGCCTCTGTTCTAAACCTCTGGTTCCGCTATATCACCATGTTGTGACTGATCATGGACAAAAGAGCTATTCAAGGGCTGACAGTCCATATGTGACTTGTAAAATGAAGGTGTCATGGAGCTTAAGAAATTAAGATTAATTAAGAAACCAACTAAATTCATGGCAAATACGGACTCATCATCTCCAAAGAGAATATCAGATAAACTTCAGCATGGCTTATGCCTACCATATACATTATATTCTGTAAAATTGTAAGGAATGTACTATTAGTATTATCTATGAAAAATAAATCATGTGTTGTCATGAACTGTAAATCTTGAACAGAAACCAGCTACAGTTCATTCATTTGAAATGTAAAAATATTTCATCAAAAAAATGTTGGACACTTGTGGTCTAGGGAAACAAAGTATCCTGCATAAATTAGTTTTATTTGATCATTTTGATTGAATAAACCTCTGAGGGAAAGACATTATCACATTCATGCCATTGTAGAGCATTAAATATTTAAATGCAGTTTGGTATACATGGATACAGAGTGTATCCCCTGAGTAGTTCACAGGAACAGTCTCTAGCTTAGGCCAAAACAAAATACATACAGAAAATTAATACCAAAATTTGAAAATGAATTCTTGAGAGCCCTCAGCTCAAAAAGGAACAAATCCAAAATGTACAGTATTTTAAAGTTAGACAAGTGTTTATAAATGTTGATCAAAACCGACCTCAATGCATCGGTTAGAGGAAGTGCTCAGATGAAGACACAAATTGTGTAAACCTAACCAAAACTGGGAATCAAAAGTCTCTACATCCATGGGAGCAATCAAAAAAAAATTTTCTAGCACTGTATAACTGCTAAAGTACCTGTCAAAAATCATTGGGTACCTCCTCGCACAAGATGAAAGTTTCTGCTAGGGACCAGTGTCCAAGCTGCCTGTTCTGGGCTGGGCACCAGCCACAGGTGATGCCTGATATCTGGGAGAGCCTTGTCCAGGTGTACACATGGCTAACTCAGACCAGGAACAGTGAAACAGCAAAATGCACACAAGGCATGGTCTCTTTCACCAAAAGCTAACTGAGGGTAATGGTCTGGGCTCTACTTCTAACAAATCTTGCCAGAGCTATGAGCTGAAGAGCTGGGTTTTGTTTCCATGTTAGCCTGTGCTGACATTAGAAGAAAAAAACTTCCAAATCTGTTCATAGATTAGTGCTTGAACAACTAGGCTGCTGACTAACACCCACAGTGAGTGCTCTCGAAGCTGTGCTACTGTGCAGCTAAAAACACAACTATCCTTGAGCCAAATTCAAGCAACCAAAATGCAGTAGGACTCTACAACCTAGGAGTTTTGCTTTGCTGTGTGAGATTGTGGCCTAGTTGCTGTTGTTGTTTGTCTTGTGGAACACAGTAACTCAAAATTAAACAGAAAGCAATCCTCCTATTTTCTCTTGTTCAACTTTATACTTTGGTTGTGTTTGGGGGGGATTGTTTTTTTGCTTGTTTGTTTAAAATAATAATAATGCCAAGGCACAGAGAGATTTGTGTGGGTTCGCTGAGACCAGAATCCTTTCTACATAGGAAGTTCTGAATCCTCTCCAAACATAAATAATGGTATATCACGGACTCCTTTTCTGAAAGTGTTTCTTTACAGTGATTTCCTCCTGAGATAACAGAGATATTTTCAAATAGTGCAATCTGAATGCAAACAAAAAGCTAGTTCCCTCTGACCAGTGGAGATAGGAAAAAGCCATTCTAATTAATGTTGTTACTCATTTGCCTAAAAGCAGCTGGGAATTTAATTAGTGCTGTACCTTGTTAGTTTTGATGGATATCTGCCCTCTGCCATGGAGCAGCTGTTATCTCACCTCCAGCTGCTTTTTGCAGATCAGCAGCTCCCAAGCTGCTTCGGAGCCAGTCTCACTGCAGCCTGCTTTGCCTTGCCCCTCTGACCAAGCACTGTTTCCTTAGCAGCTTTCACCAGTGCTGGATGCTGCTCCCTTCAACCCTGCAACCTCCCCTGATGCTGAAACCCTGCTGCAGCCTTGTCTTGCCATGCTGCAGGTGTGTGCTGGTGCTTTGGTCTCCCCCAGAACAACTCCTCCTCCCTCCCTTTCCCCTGATATTTAATGCCGTGATGTTAACACAGAGAACTGTGCCAACAAGCCGAGCAGAGCTTGAGACTGGGGTCAATCCTGTTTTTCACTCATCTGTGCTGTAACCCTTTCTCATGGGTCAACAACCCTAAATATGCTCCTGCAAGAGTGGACACAGTAGATCTAAAGAGTTGGTGTCAGCTCAGGCAAAGTGATTTCCCTTGCCAAAAGAACAGAGGAAAAAAGTATAATTAAATATATATATTTAAACTAAAAAAATAATTTGAGAAAGTGAATTTCTGGTCAATCTGAAACAGAAAAAAATCTTAGTTTTATCTCACTGGAAGGGAATAAAAAATGTTTCAATTAAGTGCTTAATTCAGTCCAAAGCAGAGTTTTAATTTCTTTTGCCTGTGTAATCCTTTTAAATATATTTGGCAAAACTCAAAACAAACTTTATTTAAATGGTTTTATTTATGTATCTTCAAAAATGTTTGATCTTTCTTTTTTGGACTTATCAAAGCTTTTAATATTGTAATAATTTTAGTACTCTTTAAAGCACATTTTTCAGAAAATGAATCATTCACGATAAAAACTTTGCCCAAATCTGTCATTAACCATTTTATCTCCTTCCTTTTCCCCTAGTGAACTTGTAAAATAGATGGTCTTGGAAAAGAAACTTTATTGTTGTCTAACTGAAGGCCCTGCTAAACTAAGACATTGCTTTAAGTTTGCATCAGAAATGTCTTTCTCCATGTCTCTATGATAAAGGGGGAAAAATACAGCAAAAGACTTGTAATAAATTTATATTTAGACTTCTGAAAATTTAAAAAAATCCCCAAGAGATTTCATCTATGGTGAAACAAGTTTCTGCTTTCTGATCTAATGCTGTATATTGTAATTATTATCTGTGATTATGAATAGCATTAAATTTGGTGTTTATTTGACTAGATGCTCAATATTTTCATACAACGCTCTTGGGCATAGTAAAATTTTCTTAAGAATAAAAGATAATCTTCTCTTAGGACTATCTCCACTACAAACACAGTTTTATTTTTTGGATTTTTTAAATGATTCTTAACTTGTCCTTGTCATCCAAAGAAGAGAGGAAGAAAAGCATTTTTAGATGTTTTACTGGAGGGACTTGGTGCTCACAAAGTCATTTTTCACAGATTATACCAGACCACATACTAATAACATATGCATAGTCACTACCAGCTTGTCTGGAACAAATGATAATTTTGACACTCTCTAATGCATCACTTTCACTGTATTTAAGGATTTATTATCCTGGAAATGGTCATGGGCACAGTAGGGGAATCAGATCTTAGAAACTTTCAGTAATTTTCTGAAATATCTTACTTAATCAGCATTTCTGTTCTTTAGCAGTTAAAGGAATCCTCAAAGATAAATATACAGTAAAGGCAACCTGTTGTATCTGGACTTTTCAGTTTACCTTTTTGCTGAATCTCTTTTTAGGGAATCTCTTTGTAGGCTTGAGTGCATTTCCACATCTCACCCTCAAAAAAGTAGAAATCCATGAGAATCCAAAAGTTAGGACAGCGGTAGATAGAACTAAGGATGTCTTTCACACTGGGATGTCAATGCATTTCTTAGATGAATATATTGAGGTATATGACTAATCTTGAGCCTTCCCCTCATTTGCAAAGTTTCATTCACTGAAATGTGCAATATTTGGGAGTTTCAAATACAAACTCTCACCCCACTTCCAATTTAACACGATATTTATCTGAGCATATAGAAAGATTGTTGTTGGATGTGAGGTAGTGTTAGGAGACATCTTTTTCAGGTGAACATCGTGACAGTGTAGTTCTTTTCCACTAACAGAAGCTGATTTCACTCTCTATGTTACTTGCAGGTGTAAGGAAACATGCTATATAATAGCCTAGTCTAGCACTGTGCTTTATATGAATGAAGACCTCACATCCAATTGAAAAAAAGCATGGCATTCATTTAACTATGTATGCTGACAATGCATACTGATGCTGAAATTGTAATGAGAAGTGTAATTTCTTGTGTGACACAGTGGCAGTGAAGAAATACAAAGTTAAATAGTGAAAAATAACCACCTTCTTAAGGAAACAACAGAGAACATGGTTGTATTAACTATGTTAAAACCTTAGTGCAACGACAGCAATTTCACTGTGGATTTCCCTCAATTTCATTGGAAACACTAGCACATTGTGACTTTTTTTGTTTTATTTTCATTCTTTGTCTACACACAGTTTCTACAACAGTACAAAAATATTTATTCTAGAGAACATCTACCTGCAAAAGGATAGAAACAATGATTAGCCACATTGCTCAAAATCACCATTCTGAGAAGCTGGAGGAGTTTTGAAGGGTTATTTTTTCCCTACATAAGTGTGTTAGCCTCAAATAAACTACAGAGACAATTAGGTAACAGAAAGGGCATAAAAGCCCTTAGGAAAGGAGCAATCAATTAGTGTCTGAAATTCTGAATACTCAGCATATATTAAAGCTGTAAGAGAGCATGTGAGAAGATGTCTCACTTTTTTCTTTTCTCTGCTCTCCAATCCTAATGCAGACTACTCCATGTATGACTACAAATACACATGGCATGTCCATTTTTAAAATTATATTGGGACAGGAATATTTTCTTCCTTTTAATAAATATGGTGGATCAAGGAGTGAATCTCTTCAGAATTACCTATTTTCTAACTGATTACATGATAAATGTGTCCTGTTGGATATATATGTCCTGTCTTTTTGTTTCACATTTAAGGTTACAAATGAAATGAAAGGTGAACATTGACAGTGATCTCACCAGGTATCACCTTATGATTCTGTGTCAGTTTTAAATTTTTGTTTGTGACAATCACATCTGAGCTTTAGAAAGGCACACGGATTTGACAGGATCATTTTGACTATAAGATATAAGACAGTTGTGTTTATGAAAATTTAAGAAAACACCTTACTCATTGCAGTCTGACTTCTTTATTTAACATGTCAAAGGGCTAAAAGAAGAATGTCAAGCTAGACACTGAAATGTATGCTTTGCCTACCATAAAGAATGTCTTTCCTACAAAGATAGAAACTCATTCATAATCAAACATCAGGAAACTAGCTAATGTGCCAAACCGGGCCCTCACGGAGCTTTAATTTCCAAAGTAACTAAATGGAGAAAAGAAAAACTTTCATTGAAACAAAATGTGTAGGAAATAATATATTTGTTAATTCCTTTATATATCAGGTATTCTGATACCTGATATTAAGAGCACTACTGAGAGTTATAAAACAGTTCTGAAAAGTTTAGATTTAGACATGGCATTTATATTCAAGTTACCTGAAATACGTATTGAATTTAATGAAATGTTTGACAATCAGCATTCATCAGTGTGTGACAGTAAAATTTGCACTATATGAGACTTTAATGTAGCCTCAGTTTATACAAAATGAATACTGACTGCACTGTGATAGCTGGGAAAAGAGGATCATAACAGAGTAGTGTCAAAAATAGTAGTTACACACTGTAACTGCTGCAATTATGAAAGCTACGCTGGGAAAAGTAATGCTATAATGTACTCTGAAAACATTAAATTGGCACATATATATATTTTTTTTATTTCTAAAAACACGTGTTCTTGTGGCAACACTGTCCATTAGCTTTTTCTCCTGGAACAGGTTCTTCTCTCTCCTTATTTTAATTTGTGAGATATTTATACAAAGCAATAATTTTCTCTCTTAGCTTTCATTTTATACTTATTTGTCGCATAAAAAAGAGAATTAAGGTATTATTTGGTAGATGGTAATAGCATCAGCTAAAAATGCACCTGTCGCTAAAAGTTTCATTTCCTTTCCATTTGTAACTGGATACATTTATCATACATGCACTATTTCTTGACCTAAGCAATAAAACAACTGGAAGGAAAGAATCTTAAATTGGCTAGACTCTGGAAAAAACATATAGGTGTTTTACTGTAATTGACTTTGCTACTGAGATTAGAATTGTTGAAACCAGAACTTAAGCCTTCATTTATCAGACAAAATCTAGTGAGATGGAAAGCAACTAAGTAATTACTTCAGCAATTCATCTGTCAAACCTTTCACAATCCTTCAACAAGGGTTTACCGAACAGAAACTCCAATGCACAAGAAGTAATTGCAATATGAAAAAGTGATGCTCATTTTGGTGGACCTGCATTTAACGGTACTGGACTTTTTAAGCTGTCATTCCACATTTAGTTTTTCCCTTTATCCTGGATTGTCCACAAGCATCTAATCAAAATAGACTTAGATACTACATGAATTAGAAGTCACTCTAAAACCAGCAAGATTATCACTAGCAATCAATGCTGCAGTATGACAGCTAAGCAAACTTCTGACCTGCATTTATTTAAAGCAATTTGAAACTCTAACTGGGAAGGAAAAATCAATAGAAACTGGGATAAAATATACAGGAGCATCTTAAAAATAATTCATCAAAGGAGTCTCAAATTTAACTAAGATATTCTAAAAATATTTAATATTTGATTAGATGGAATCAGAATTCATGCTAATCACAAACTTACCTCTGAACTGGAAAGATTACTTGAGTAGAAGATGTCCAAAAGTTTGTTTTACAGATTATAGGCTAAAGATTTAGTGAGGAACTTGGTCCTTCAGTTGATATGCCAGATGATATCAAAGCACCCAAGTCCCAAATTGTGACATATAAATCCAATTATTTGAATATTACCATAAAGCTATTACAATTACAGAAAGTAAGATGATATACTGTATGCAGTGGCCTTTTGAACCTATCCTCATCTTGTGAACTGAACTGCTAGAAAGAAATTATTCTTGGTGATGTCCTAATTTATAGTAAAAATTACATGTGAATTTATCATGCACAAATGCTTTGTTTTTCTCCAGAATTAATATCAGGCAGGTCAAAGCTTTTGCTGGCAACTAGATTCAAATATTAGTGGCTTTGAATCTAAAAATTTTAAAATTACAGTGACTCAGTGATGTCTGAAGCAAGGCAATGCAGCAAAGAGACAGAGTGCAGATTTGGCCAGAATGGACTTTTGCCAACCAGCTGTTAAAGTGTAAGTCACTGTCCCGAGTACTGCACACTCCCTGTGTCTCATCAGTATGCAATACCTCACCAGAAGGCCATTACTTACTATCAACCAGCCTTTCAACTACAGAAAATAAAACTGGTTTTTAGTATCCATCTTTACAATGATACCTGAAAAATTCAGGGCTCTTTGAAATCTTTGGGTTTTTAATATAAAGCAATGAAAATGATAGATGTAAGGCTCCCAGCAGATGGCATGGATCATGACTACACAGCCTAAGATCAGAAGAGCATTTATGCTCCAGTACTTTCCAACATTTTTATTTTAACATTTCATAGAGGTCAGACTCTGGGGAAACCAATTTTTCTGTCTTGGAGGTCTCAGACAGATTGCCTTTTGAAAATCAATCTTATCTCTTCCTTCTTTTGCTTATTTCTGAACCGTATGCTGACTACTGTCACACTTCTCTCCACAGCCATGCAAGCAAGGAAAGGCTGTAACTTGAGTCTATCTTTCTGGAGCCAAAAAAGACCAACAGAATGTCCTACCTGCAGACCAAATAGAGTCCCAAAAAGTGAATCCCGGTCAGACTGAAACAAAGTAGCAAGGTCTGGGTTTTCTCCCGTTTCTCTGGAGTGCTGCAGGTATGTACTACAGAGGGCTTTTGCTGTGGTGTCAGAGAGTTATCCTGGCTATTAGAACAGCAGAAAAACATTATTAGATGTTCATAATTTCAAAGATAAAAGAGTGATACATGAATACAGAACAGCACACTTGCAGTACTTCGCTACTGCATTTCTGATGGGCATAGGACAGCTAAAAGAGTAATATATAAACATTTCAGTTGTGTATTTAGAAAACTTAATATATTTAATCATAGGCATTGTAAGTCTTAAGGCATGAAATATACACAGGTTGTTCTGGACAAAGCACTGAATTATCATAAATGGGAGACAAAGAAATTTGGATGACTTTATAACAATTACTAAAGACAAAATTTCAATTCAGTTCAGATTTGTAAGAAGTATTTGTTAATTTTGTTTTAACCATAAACCAGTTGTGTTATAAAGAACATTCTTTTATTTTATGACAGAGAAGGTTATAAAATCTTCATCAAGACTCAAAGATTTATTCTGTTATGGCAATCAGTTTTTGTTTGCCTGAATATACATTGGGAAAGCTAATAACTGGGGGAGGGGGAAGAAAAAAGAAAAAAAAAACAGCTGATTTTTGAAAAAAAAACCCCTATATGTCACAAATAACTTTTCATCCTGGTATATGACTGTATGATTCAAAGATAAGCACAGATTAATCAGAGACTGGCCATGGTCTTTATGCATAAAGAGGTACATTCTCAAAGCCAGCACACAGCGAGGTTTCCCATGTTGGTGCAGGAGAGGGAAGCCCCACCCTTAGGACCCCTCGGGCCTATATCCCAGAGGGCTGGACCTGTGCAGTCAGCTGCCCCCTTCCTCTTCTCTAATGGGAATGGTATTTGTTTACATACAACACCCCTGGGAACCGAGGTCAGTAGGGTTTCTCATGTTACTTTGCCACATTTCCACCATTAAAAAGCAGGGGTCTTTTGAGCCATAAACAGACTCATTCGAATCCTCCTCGCGTAGGTCTTCTGGTGAAATCACAGGGTCCCAACAATGTTAGGGATTTCTACATCTAATAACCACTATAACTACATAATTTTATTTTCCAGGCTTGAATTCATGATTTCTTTAAATATAATATTCCTTTTTGCAGTTCCCTGTAACATGTCAGAAGCCTACTCATGTTTTGTTGGTAAAAACAAGTTATTTCTTTGCATGGTTGTGCATGTGCAAAACAATGCATCTCTCTGTTCATTGCAGAAAATCACTGACCAATTATGTAAACTGCCTCTATAAGATAAACCTAATCTTTCCAGTGTTACTAGTTTCAAACAAAAAGCAAGATGTGCTATGCTGAGGTAATTCCTGAAACATGCAGTGTTTACTAAGTGATTTGGAGTCAGATCTGTGTGCACAAGAGACAGATCTTTTTTCAGGTGCAGGAATATGTAGCTCAGCCTGAGACCTTTCATGCTCCAGGACACAGAGCTCTCCAGGAGGCTCCTCAGCAGCATTCCCTGGTCTGTTTGTGCCTGTCTTCACAACTCCTACTTCAGACTGACAGTACAGCAACCGCTCTGCACTGCCCTTATTAGGTGGCTTATTTGGGTATGTGATGTAAGGGCATGCAGGTTTCTGCAGCTGAGCTGCAGCCATTTCCTGCATTAGCAATAATTTAGTAACTTCAGCAGTTTTGAATAAAGGATATTTTTTTTCCAATACTCATTATTCCTGGCTCTAGTGAACTCATGTCTGAGAGCTCATCACATATTGCCCAGGGAAGCTCTTCTGCTGTAAGAATAGATATTAGTTTCTTTTCTGTTGACTAGCGAGATTTTTCTAAACTTTTCCTTACCAATATTGCTAAGGTCTGATCAAGTAATCATAGCAAGTAAAACTCTAATTTACGAGCATTATTCTCAATGTTCCTGGCCCAGAAAAGCGTCAGAAATATGGAGGTGAAACAAATTGCACAGAGTCATTTTCCATCTGGTAAAATAAAAGAGGATTCTGCTATGCTCAAGGATTGACAATCTTTCTGCCAGTTCTTTTGAAGGGGGAAAAAAAAAGTCATTGAGAAAAACATTTACATACTGTACTTTATATAAAGTACTTCTATCAAGAGGATTTTCTTTGAAAGTGGAAAAGATTAATTCTCAAGGAAATTTAATTCTATTACAGAGAAAACATTTTATTTAGTTCTTAATTTTGGAAATAATGATAGGAGTAATTAAGGTAACAATTCCATGCAATTTATTTCCAAGTAAAATTATGATGTTTACTCTCCAAGCTAATTTTTCTTTTGAGAGACTAATAGTGTTGTGTTTCTTCCTACAGAACAACAGATTAATATGAGTCGGATCTAATAGAAAACCTGGTCACATGGAGCTTCTGACTTCTCAAGGGCTGCAGATATAATTATTTTCTGTAAAGAATGCAACAAATCCTGATGCTGTTGAGTTCAGGGCCCGAGCACACACATACTCTATGGTGAGATTCACAGGCAGCATATTTCCCACCAGAGTTACCCACAGGGCTCACTCCAAGAGTTGCTTTCCAAGAATTCAAAGTGTGAATACAGTGGAAGCACAAAGCTTCAGGATCTTCTGCCCATAACAGCAGCTATTATGAGCATTACTGCAACAACAACCCTGTAGGAAACACATTCCAAACATTGCTGCAAATCCAACTGTTCTCCTCAAAATAACTTTATTCTGGTCCAGCTGACTACCCACATAGGCTATGAGGTCTTACTTTTTCTTTAAGGGATTTTGTACTTAATTCCTTTACCTGACACTCCCTACCAGCTACTGGAACAGGCGCTACGCACAGCATCGCTTCCTGGAACACCTTGTGGGGAACTTGTCTTGCCACTTAACAAAAGGGGAATATGCACACTTGGAGGAAAAGCTTTCGGTCTCTACAAAACTCATTTGTACACTCTCAAAAAATCTGAATGGTTTTCTGTTTTTAAAAATGTTTACCCTTCTCATATAAAAACTATCTCTGTTTTTTTCAGAGTAGTGGGGGGCAAGCAAGAAGTTTGAAAAAATGTGAATTGTGATAAATGGCTCCTTTTGTTCCCAAGACCTTGAGTAAATACAGCACGTAATTGAAACTGATTGAGGTATTGATGTTGAATTTTAACCATGGTGTAGTGAAGAGCAAAACTTGGACCATCACATCTAAGAAAACTCCACTTTTTTACCTGAAGTATCTGTTTTCTACAGAGAAACACTGACATCAGTTCTCTGCAGACTGAACTGAAATGTGATGAATTTAACTATTATATCTTTGCCTATTTTATTATTCTTTTTTCCTCAGTTTGGTTTTCTCTCTCCATATAGTAAGTTATTCCTTGAACATACCTGTAAGAAAAAGGACACGGATGCCTTTATATAGCTACCATATAGTTAATTTCTTGTGTGCATGGAAAGACAGATAGTAATTTATGCAATGCTACATTTAATTAGTAGAAACTTATGAAACTTTAAACACATATATAATGAATATTTAGAAAAAAATATTTAAAAATAAGCGCTGCTGGAGAGTTATTGATGAAGAACAATTAGTTGGCCATGGATGCTTACTCTGTACAATTATTTGTTATTTGTTACTCCTAGCTGCACCAAATACACATATTTAGAAATGAATGCAGATATTTTTTTAGAGCTTAAAACCCTCATCATATTTTTTCTTTTGAAATTCAGCTCTTTTCCTACCAACTTGATTTTCAGACATGGCCCTTTCTCATATTTTAAGAATCTTTTGTTTGCAGAGACTAAAAGGTTTGAATGAACAACAGCATTTCTCCAACGAAGCAAATCTTTGAAGAACTACTAGGTAAAAAAAACTCTGCAGGCAATGACAAGAGAGGGCACTTGCAGCAAGAGACAAAGAGTGTCTCAGACATGTAAGGAAAGGGAGTTTCACAATCTGTATTACATCTCTGCAGCGACATACAATCTCCCTCTTCAGGGAACTGATCAAACTTACCCCACTTGGGTAAGATAACTTACCCAGTGATTGATCTCGCTGTAGTTTAGAGGATTAACAGAACATGAAATGCAGCAAACTCGAAGGTATTGTTTAGCTGAAGCCCCATAAGCTGTGGAGTAGCTATTTCTTTACAATTAGCTAATCAAAGTAGGTGCCTATGATGAAGATAATTTTAACATAGTGTGTTAAGCCAGGGACCCAAGAGTGAATTAGCCTAGTATGGTAGCACAGGGATGAGTCTATTGTGTCTCCACTGCCTCCTTCTTCCTGGCCATGATGTCTGGCCTTTTGCTTTGGAGTTGGGAGTGGGCTGCAACTGGGGGTGCTGGGAGGAGGGATGGGCTTCAGCTGTGGGAGCAACACCCAAGTCAGGGGAAAATGCATAACCCTCACTGAGTGCTTTTATGAGCTACTTTTTACTTTCAAGGAGAGTTTTCAAGCAGAATATAGCCAATTTAAGAGTACAGTGTGATTATTTATTGGCTGATACACATGATATATCTAGGATTAATGAGTTACTGAACTAGGTATTAATATTCTCACCAACCTTAATGAGACATTCAATGCATCTTCACCAGCCTGGCAGTCATCATTCATGACAGAGAGGGCTGGTTCCCATTGCTCTTTCAAATAGGCTGATCATCAGGGTTGCTGAGTTTTCAACTAATTTTATACCTTATTCCTGGGATTTTTGTACTTCAAGGAAGTGTTTTCCTCACCTAATCACTTCCTGCTAACTACTGCAGTACCAAAAATTTCACTTCTATGTGTTTCTTTTCTTATCTTGCACAGTTTAACTCACACCTTCAAGTCAATTTTCTATTTTCTCAGTGAAACCAAATCAAGGTTACAGAGCTCTGCTGCACCAACCTAGCCTTTGCAACACAGACAACTGAATCCCTCCACTGTCAAATTATCCTACTTTTTCCAAGCTGACCCTACCCTTTGCCTCTACTTTTTGACTTGTTAATCTTCCTACTGGGCTAGTGGATTTTGTTTCTCATCTTATACTCAAACCCTGTTGACTCAAAGGCAAAATTTGCTGGGGTTGAGGAAGGGCAGAAGGATGTCTTTGAAAAGTCACAGCTGGCAAGATTTCTGCTTGTTTTGCACACAGCTTGTGAAGTTTGTATCCCAGGGCCCAGGTAATGAATCTGATTCCCTAAAAATGAGTGGTTTCAGCATATTCTGAAGTAGGCCAGGAAATAAAATTGGTTGATCAGGTGACCTGGCCAGCTTTGAGCTAATTTTTCTTAAAATATTTCATTTAGGATTATAATTATTCCATAATTTCTTCAAGAAAATTAATAATTGAAATTCCTAATTAAATCCTTAAAATTGGACTTCAATGATAAATAGATGTAAATAGGAAAACAAACCAAATGCTAGTGTATCTTTTGTCAACTTTATATCATTAATTTGCTTTCTTTCATACACAGTAGGGATGTATGTGTTTTGTTTTTGATATAATCTCAGCTTTCTTTTTCAGGCTGACAAGTTTTGATGACATAAAGGAAGAGCATGAAGTATTTTATATATCTCTCTGGTACATATTTCACTCTTTTTCACTAAGAAAAAGCAATATTGAAAATTGACTTTTGCCTCTAATGCAGTTTTAACACTGATCATTTCAAAGAAACAAAAATTCCCTTCAAAAAATCTCAATCTTTATTTTGAGGGACCTGCAGCACTTACACTTTTAAGTAATCTTCTGTTTTAAATCAATGTGTAATTTCCCTTCAAAGAACTGACATTTCAGTTTTTCATTATATACATATGGATGGGGAAAATGAAAAAATTTTGTGGCAAGTTTAATGTTTAAAACATGTATTTTCTAAGAAATTTTGCACAGGTTATTAAAGAAATACAATATTTATCACAACATATTTTTCCAATGAATTCTGGTATAATAGCTTCTTCAATATAAAATGGAATTAATTTCAATTATTATCTTCAAATACTATTCCTGAATATGTACCTTGCCATAAGACAGAAATTGGATTATGTTTAAAGAGATGTTTAAAGAGATTCAGAATTTGTCACTCTGTGGCTTGTGAGTGCCAGTTTGAGCTCAAGTGCTATTCTCTTAAGTCATACAACTTCCTTTTCTTGTTTTCTAACTTGTTCATCTTGCTCTAAGAAGGCAAGATTATCACAGACTGATATAAAAAACAACTAACAACTGAAAAATCTGACTGTAGAGTGAGCATCTTACCTGCAAGATAAAACCTATTTTCACCCTGCAAGAAAATGAAGATTGAAGAGAAAAACAGGTGCTTTAGAAAAAAGCAGGACCTGAAAGACAGAGTAGTGCTGGTTAACTTTAAGCAAACAGCAGCTCATACAGACTCGTGGAAGCTGATGACTGATAACATGACAGCAAACAGTGTAAGCACAGCTCACCCTGGGTCAGACAATCACAAGTTTACACAGTTGAGATATGCTGCTATTACATCTATATTACCAGTGACATCCAAGCCAGCTAGCCCAAAATTGCATCACATGTATTTCTGTGAGCTGAAGTTATAACAGGAAAAATAGACCAGATAAAACAGACCTACAGATTTTCGTAGCAAAAGGCCTTTTCTAACTAAGGAACAATAGAAATCTGGGTGATTGCAAAATATGTCTATTCAAAAATCCCCTACACCAACTGGAGGTGTTGCTTAGGGGAAGCATTGGAAGACAGCAGCCATGGGATAGTGATGCTTTCCTGGAACATTTTCTCTGAACAGTCTTTTGGCTTGGGGACTTCATGAAGAAAGAAGCAAACTGATGGAACAATTCAAGGGCAGGAACAGGACAAAGAAACGGAGAAAGACATAGTAGAGACTGTATATATAGATGAAGATCTGGGCTTTTGTAAAAGGGCAGCTCTCTGGAGAAGGTTCAGGCAAGAAGAGTGGCATGTTGTGAGAACAAGTTTGTGCCCAGCCTTTGCTGTGCCAAATCAAGGACCCAGTCATGCACTTGCAGCGTGTTTGGGCCAGTGTATGGGGTTTACACGGCAGTTTTGGTAGCAGGGGACAGCTGCAGGGGTGGCTTCTGTGTGAAGAGATCAGGAGCTGCCTCCTTGTCAGACAGAGGCAGTTTCAGCTGGTTCCAAGAGAGACCCATCACTGGCCAAAGCTGAGTCACTTGGTGGTAGCACCTCTGGAGAGCAGCTGCAAGAGAAGCAGCCCTGCAGACACTCAGGTCAGTGAAGAAGGAAGGAGGGAGGTGCTCCAGGTGCAGAAGCACATGTTCCACTGCAGCCTGTGGAGAAGGCCTTGTTGAAGTCGGTGGTCTCTCTGCATCCCACAGAGGATCATGGTGGAGCAGATACCCACGCTGCAGGCCCCGGAGAACTGCATGCTGGAGCAGGTGGATATGCTCTGAAGAAAGCTGCAGCCTGTGGACACAGGCACAGCATTGTCCTGGCAGGAGCTGCAGTTTATGGGTGACCTGCTAGAGCAGACTGTTCCTGAAGCACCATGTGGAGAGGACCTATGCTTGAGCAGCTCTTGAAGAAGTACAGCCTTTGGGAAGGATCAATGCTGGAGAAGTTTGTCAAGGACTGTATCCCATGGGAGACCCCATGCTGGAGCAGAAAAGTATGAAGAGCAAAGAGCAGCAGAGATTAAGTGTTATGAACAGACTACAATGCTCATTCCTGCACCACTCAGGGAGAAGAAAGTAGGAGAGTTGGGAATGAAGCTGAGCCTGGGAATAAGGGGGTGAGGGAGAGTATTTTTAGTCTTTTTTTCCTCCTTGTTCAATATTTCAGGCCATTATGAAGTGGCAATATAGTAAATTAATGTTCCTCAAGTTGAGACTTTTTTTTCCGGTGATGATAATTGGTGAGTGATCTCCCTGTCCTTCTCCTGACCCATAAGGTACTTCTTTGTCTCATTTTCTCCTCCGTCTTGCTGAGGAGGAGTAGAGCAGCTGTGTGGACGCCTGGCAGCTGTCCAAGGTTAACCCAGCACAACCATTCACTTTCCAAACCAGACATTCACCACCACAGAAGCAATGTTTTGGGAGCAAAGATTAGCCGATCTGACTTCATGGCATTAGTGTTCTTACTGAGAGGGCTCAAACACTGTTTCTCACAAAAGCAGATGAAACACAAGCAGAGTGGATTGGATGGCCTTTTCACAAGCTCCTGTGGTCACATGCATCCTGCAGGTGACATTGCAAAGGAGTTGGTAGCTGAATCCACTGGGCATCAGATATTTCCAGAGATCAGCTACAGCCTCCATAGACAACTTCTGAGAGTCTACCAACAAATAAGAAATGATTACACACAAGATTATGTGACAGGGAACAGACAACCTCCTACCATCTGCTGTCACCTTTGATGTTCTTTTTTCAGAAAAACTTATTTTCAGTTTCTTTCTGTCCTTGAGTGCTTTTAGATCCAATCATCTTAGCTACTTATTTTCTGTAATTCTGTAATATTATACCTGCATATAATTTGAATTGCTACTAATTTTTTAATTGTCTGGCAAATTATGGAAGTATATGTGACCTGCCAAATGCTATGCACAAAATCCTTATTGACCTATTAATAGTTGACCCCTACTTTTCAATTGAGGGGCATCTGGATGATGAGAGAGAGATTTTGTAAAGTCTCTACACATAGTTAGTAGGATTGTGGCATGGTGGCTAGAATTTTAATGCAATGATTTAGCATCATTCAGCTGGTTGCCATTCCTTGAGTGCTGTAATAAACTCAGACTGCCAAAGGATATGAAGGAAAGCTAATTTTCCTGTGATGTCTTTTTCACAAAATAATTTCCTTTAATACTTATATTTGTTGTCACTGGAAGCTTTAGAATCCTGTTGAGCTCTGAAGATAATTTTCAGGGATGCCAAGATTATGTTTCCTCCAGAGGTGATTTCATTAGTGATGTCATGACATAAAGCATTTAAGACTGCTGGAAGTAATTAAATATGTTATTGGTGGATGCTCTGAGACAAACATGGAGATTAACCCAAAGCAGCAGAGCTCACACATACGTCTTCTACAGATATCCGTTAGATTTCAAACATCCAGGTAGGAAGAGTAAAAGCTATGTCATTTATTAAATTAAAAGGTTAATATAATTTTCACTAAATGTCAGACATACCTCAGGAAACAATGCTCTTATGGAGTCTATCCTTTTGGGGGGTGTTTATTCACTTCTGTTACAAATCTGATTTGATTCTCCATTAGATCTCAATATAACCTTGTTGATTGATATTAGAGATGATTTAAGAAGTTTAAAAGTGAGAGTAAATATAAGACATTTTAAACAATCAATTCCATCTTATTTCTTGGTTTGTTAATTTAGAAGCAATACTTTGTTTATGTTATATCAAGTTTTACTGATCCAGAATTATTCTTTGTACCATAACAGAAAATGACCAACAAAAACATGTGATAAAACTATGAACCACAACATAAGGATTCCATATAGTAACAAAAAAAATCTCATTTACTTGTTACTTGCTATTTCTACTGAGATCAAATCCTAATTTCAGGTAAACTGAAACTAACCACTGTGGAGGGGCACTTTTGCAAGCAGAAAAAAATCACTGTTCACATTTCTAGACAGGAAAATGGAATTTGGCAAATTTTGGTTCAAATGCAATTACAGTGCCATAAGACAGCAAGAAGATAAAAGAAGGTGGATCCATCTTGCATGGTACATTGCTCTTTCCATCCTCTTGAACCCCAAGTTTCCATCCACATACTTTTCCTATTTTCTCTGTCTTCAACTGAAAAAAGGATTGAGCTGCTGGGTGACTTAAGCAGCTGGTGCCTTTTGATACCTGTTGAGAGCTCCTCAGTGACACTGAAAAGTAAGTAGCAAAACTGAAAACCCCAGAACTTGCCTTTACTTGAAATGCAGTTGATTTTAGCTTCTTTATCTGAAATCAGTTTCTGAAAGCATCCTGAAACACTTAATAACGGGGTCATTAATTCATTAACAACCACTGTAATTTTTTTTAAAAATCCAGTTTAAATCCAATTATTTTGACAATTGTTCCTTTCTTTAGCAAGACAGCTAAAAAATTTTTTTTAAATAGAGCTAGATGTTATATTTCTGATCATGTCTATTTTAAAAATATTTTTCCTAGCTGTCTTTACTGACATATTATTTTACCAATTTTTTGCTCTCACCAATGTCACTGTAGCAAACGAATTGTCAGCTTGTCACAGTAAACCAGAAAGTTTCTGCCTGTGTCCCTCACCTTGGACATAGCATCATGAGAGCAATATGCATGTTTTGAATATTTTTGTGACCCTTTTTAAAAGGAGAATTCCCACCACCATGAACCCAAGGTGAAGGGCTGCATCCCCCTAAAGAATTTACTCTTTACATGTCTTTTTTTTGGGTTCTTCAATCCGTTTGTTTTGTTTCTGTTCATTTTCAGAAATATTTCTCTTCACCTAATGCCTGACCCTTCCCTCACGCCTTTTCCTGCCTCAGGCGAAGCCCCCTCGATACCTAATGGATGGCACCGGACAACCGTGGCTCTTCCTGTGCTCAGATTTCCGGTCATCCACAGCTGTCCGTTCCTACGTGAGGCTGTGATCCCTGCCGAGCCTGGGCCCGCCTGTCATTCCCACAGCCCTTTGCTCCGGGCTGTTGGCTGTGGTGGCGGGCGGCCTGCGGGGGCACTGCCTGCGTGGGTAGAGCTGCATGAGCCTGTGAAAGGCAGAGGCCCCTAGGACTGAGATCAAAGGTTAAATGGCTTTTTGCTGCCATCTCTTGATAAACCAGGGGAAAAGGCAGCAGCAGCTGATGGCGTGTTTGGCAACACCCCCCGGGCTGGGGCAGTGTTTAGCGCTAGCTGATGAGGATGGATTTACCTCCTGGGTGGACACAGCACCAAGGACTTGTCACGAGTGAAGACGGATGAGCCTCAGGGCTGCGTGGGGAGAGTGTTCATTATAAATACACTTCATCCTCACTCCCCTGACTCAGGACTGCAGGAGGCTGGGAGGGAAAAGTGGTTTCTGCCTTTGAGGGAATGAGTAATCTCCAAATGGCACAGTCTCTGTGTACCATACAAGGCTTTTTTACTACCATTTTTTCCATACCATTGAAAGAGAGCTTTCAACTGTAAAAACAGGCTTGAAATGAGTCTCTCATTGTAAGAGATGCTAGGTGTGGACCATGGGGTGGCTGCAGAGCTCACAAAGACCTGAGTCCCTTTCAATTTCTGTGATGGGGACATTCAGTGGCTAGATTATTCAACCGACCTCCCAATATTTGACATGTCCCACAGCTTCCCACACAATTCCCATTTTGTTGGCTAGCTAAACCTTCTGTGTTGACATGTATGGATCATCCACCACTGCAGATCAAGTAAGTCATAGACCAGTAATGAAATCTAATGAAAACCAAGGAAATCTAGATAAGCATACTCTCCTTTTTGATATTTATTGCGAGAAAAAGTAGAAATGAAGATTTAAAAAAAAAAAAAGCATTAATTCTCAATTAAATTCTCAGTCTTTCAAGTAGGCTCTCCAGAAAACTTTGGCCCCAAAATACGCTTTTTATGAGCTCCAAGGCTGCCATCATTTCTGCTTAACTGATATTAAGACCATGCTTCCCTAGGATGTGGAAAAAAAAATGAAAGCAGAATAAACTCAAATCAGCAGAGAATCTACTGAGTAATTCCTTTAAACAGGCATTGCATAAAATGCAGGTGTCGTCCCTGAATAGAACCCTGGATCACTGCAGAAAGCTCTTAGTCCTGAGAGACCAAGTCCCATTCCTCCTTGCCTCCTCTGCCACCAAGTTAAGAGATTGCCTGATGCTTTGGTACTCTCCTGGGTGAAATGGGATTGAGGAGGCAACTAAATGAATCCTCATTAGTGGGTTCTGAAATGTGTTAGTCGCACAAGTACTCCATAACATAATTTTCTTATGGAAAGTTTTCCAGCGAGACCTTGAGTGAAGTATGCCTCCATCATTAAGTGGCAGCTGAGCATAGGGAGATTTCAAAAAGAAGTTTTGGCCTTAGATATCTTCATTCTATTGAGGATGAAGAGATGTAGGAGTAAGTTAGCAGAACAACAAACATATTAAGGCTGTGATAAACTTAAAACAGTAAAAGAAAATAGAGGGATTTTTGCTTTTTATTTCAATTATTTGTCCTTAACTTTTCTCTGGAACTCATTTACCATTATTGAAGATTGATTGGAAAGTTTAAATTACTTTAAATATTTTTATTGACAGCCATCAATGGAATTAAAACTAGATTTTAATTACAAGAATCAATACTCCTTTAATCTTTAAGATGTGAAATGGGTATCACCACGAATATGCACACAGCATATCTATACTTTTCATTTAGTTAGATTAATGTTCCTATACAACATTTGCATTATCCAGCAAATGGAGAAGCAATGCAACACTATTGTGTTTATTCTAAACCCCTTAATAAAAGAAACACAGTTTGAAAAAAGAGAACCAAAACAATTAAATAATTGTTACATCTTTGGTGGTGGCCTCGGTATATTCCTGACTGCTAATTGAACAACCTTTACAATTAAACACGGAAATTGCCTTTTTAAGCCTATGGATGTCTATGAGAAACTCTTTTTTAACAGAACTCTGTACCCTATCCAGGCTAACAAGGAGAAAGTTTCAGTCCCCTTCTTTTAAAAAAATGGCTAACGGAATACAGTAAAGAATAGTGCACACTTATTAAAACAGGAGAATGCTGGAAAAGCCAAGGGGTTCCCCTGCCTTTCCTTAGTCACACATTCTATATGAAGTAAGTCAGTTTTAACAGTGTTAGAAAATTCTCCCCCATTCCCAGTTTTAAATTTTAAATGTCATGTCCTTAATATTTAAATGTTGTGGCCTCAACCATAGTGACTTTGAGTTGTACTAGGCCACCTAGTAACACTCCTGGGTGCACAGGGAGATAAGACCAAGGGCTTTCTAGTATGAATTGCTTAATCCCTGCAGGACACTTGGAGAAAAGAATCCTTTCAAACAGGAACATGTTTCCTGTACATGTATTTGAAGCCATACTCCAATGCCCTGCTGCATCCTCTAGGAAATTCTAATTGTGTTTAGCTGTCATCTTAAGTTCTTATGTGATTTAATGATATGGGATAAGAAGATTATTCTGATACGATATTAAGTGGAATATAAAATTGATTTAAACCCACGTTTCTGCATCAGCATCCTCAAATGACCTGTGCTGCTGAGCCACTGTAATTCCTAACGAGAACTAAGCTTTCTGTCATCATTGTTCCTGTAAAACTTCCAAATGGAAACACCAGTTCAAGGTCTGTATTTCAACTTACTCAATTGTGGCCTGAGACAGGCAGGCAGATAAATGCACAAATACAAAATCTTCCATAAAAAAAAAAAAAAAAAAAAACCAAACGAAAAACCACACTAAGAGATTAAAGATCAAAATCATTTTTCATAGTGAACTGTCCAACTTCATGACCCTCAAGCAATCAAAACTGAAGTTCTCATACTGATGATCAGAAAGCACGTGCTTTCTTAGGTATGAATTGTTGTCCCCATACAGCAGCACACATTGCAAAATAATGCTAAATTACTACGTAGCTGCTCCCCATTTTCTTCAACAGCCATCCAGAAAATGAGAGTCCTGTTGAATCTTGGGAAGTTATACATGGCTAAAAAGAAGTCTAATAATGGAAGAACAAATTAGAACTACCTCCTTCCCCTGATTGTCTAGATGACCTCAGTCAAATTACTTTATTGTAGGCCAAAATAATTTGTGTGTCAGGACCCAAAACTCTAATTTTCTTTACTTTTGGTCACATCATGCTATTAGATAACCCAACATAATTTCATAGATTTAAAAGCATATGCTTACTGGATCAGATTAAGGCAGAGGTCAGTGCTCTTTTTCTGTCATAAGTTTGTCCTGCCCATGCACATTTCCAAAGAACAATTTTGGTTTAGGATAGACATAAAAAGAAATGAAAATTTCCTTCAGAGTATATCTAGTCTCCTACAAATCTATGGGCTAATGTATTACTTCTCCAACAATTAAAGAGGCAACTAGCTGTGGGGATAAAAATACATTATCAGGCTCCATTAATTAAGACCGATATGTGAAGTGGTAGCAGGTTTAGATGTGAATTTGTACATGGCCATTTTTAGCTTTTATGTGCTAGATTATTCCCATGTTGTCATGTTGCATAATGACCCTGTAAAAAGGTGGATGAGAGAGAGGAAAGGTGGACTTTTTTTCTGGGGTGCATCCAACATAGACTGGGTTTCCTGCAGCAGTTATTGCCAAACCACATGGAGCTATTTTGAGGACTTTTACATTCCTGTACTGATATTCTCATATTTAAAGACATGTTAGAGAATGCTAATATAGCCATTGGTGTGCTATAATAAAGGAATTTAAAAGAGAAGCTATTTTTAAAGAGGTTTTCATCCATTGAATCTGTTCGTTTGCCAACTAGGAGACTGCATGATCAGAGTGGGAACTAGAAGTCACTGAGACCCAAAGCCTCTGCCGAATGTGATTGTCCATCAGGAGCTTATGCAGCACACTGGGACACAGGCTAACTTTTCCCATATACAAAATACATAAAAATGAGAACTATGCAGCCTTGAAGACTTCAACTCTGTGGGCTAAAATAAAGATCTCTTTTAAAAAATCAAACTTTTCAGTATATAGAACAAATCAATGTCCAATATCTCATGAACTTTTAAATCTTTGGGACAAAAATACACTGAAAAACAATTAAACATTTTACCAATACATGTTTTAGAAGAAGGGACAATTACATGATGTTGAATAATCCATTAACACTTAAAAGATAATATCTATAAATGTAGGCCTGACTGCAACGATTCTACTATCCTAAAAAATCTCAACATGAAGAGATAACCAATCAGGCGAATTATGAAAAATACAGAGAACTGTGGAATTCTTTAGTCAGAAAGCAATTCTTCCCTTCTAATTTTGCTGATTTTAAGAATCTTTCACCAAATCTTTTTTTTATCATATGACTATCAATGCAACCTGCTAAAGATTAGCCTGATGTACAAGTGACCCTAACATAAGTATTGTCTATTGAACTTGCATGTTGATTTTCACTGTGCTATCGTTTCTTTCTTGTCTAGACCTTTCATTTTGCTTATGTATAAACCCCTTGAAAACCTCTCTTAATTCCACTGAGATATTTCCACTCCATCCCAGAACAGATCCTAGGATAACATAATAGCCACAGCAAAGAAACTTGCTTATGGATTCACATACCTAATTCAATAAAAATAACAAAAGGCATGCAACTAAGATTAGGTTCATTGATGTTTAACTGGAATCCAAATGTGTTTCCCCAGAAAACTCAGAAAATTTAATTCTTTAAATTAAAAAAATGGATCAGAAAGTCTTTAATTAAAGGCTACAGATGCAAGGTAATGCACGATTAAGTACTGTAGTGTAGCATATGTCCTACGTACTTAGGTACAGTGGGGGGCAGCCATAGTATTAGAGCACCAATATACGTATTGCAGACCATATGGCACATTTGTAGACCACTTGGATGCTGCAGCTGGTGCAAAATGAAGTTCCTATTTCCTTAGCAGATCTGGCAGTAGGAGAATACCTTATGCTAGTGTTATTTTTACTGTATGTTCCCACAGTACAATTTCACACTTGCTAAAGTGTGCTAAGTGTGCACAAGATTGCTAAACCTGTGTATGCTTTTGATGCTTATTACCTGAAAACTCCTTTTTCTTCCTGGTAAATCTCTTTTGATCTACCATGAAGTAAATCAGTATTTGCTTCAGTAAATACTGAAGTATTGTCTCTAGTTTTCTTTATATCTTACCTCTCTTAATTTTAAGACAATTATGGTGCTAAAACCTTTCTTCACCTTGTTGCTATTTACCTTCATTCTTCATAGTAACTTTTCAAATTTCTTTTCTCATCTCACCAAATATTTAATTACAAAAACCCATTACATTTTTCCAGGAAATATTTCTCCAAGACCTGCCATCTAGAATGCCACTAATTACTGCAAGCTTAGGAAATACTGATAATTTATGTTTCTCAGTTACTAAGAGCTAGGTCTGAAAAAGTGTCATACCTTATTTAGACAAAATGCTACATCCTACATCACTCTCTAAAGCCAAGGAAAAAAAAAGCCTCCTTTTAGATCATGTTCCTCTCTATAATCCAAATTATTTGTCTTTTTTTTTCCCCATGGGGCTATTTTTAACATTTTTCACTAGATGATGTGTGACAAGGTTCCCCAATACACCACCAAACACAGTATGTAAAAACTTCCTAATATGCTTAGGTTAGTAATTAATTTCTTTTGCCTGTCTCCATCAGAGTATGCCCTGTGATCGATCAATTTTATTATGATACAGTATCACAGATATATGGGCTTGATTAATTACCCAGTTTTTCAGGGATATCATTTACTATTAGAGAAAAAGAAAGGTCTCCTCCCCCAGCAAATCCCTCTAGCATGCACAAAGCATTTAGTTATTTCAATTTTAGAGGAAGAGTGATGAGCTGGGGTCATTACAACTGACAGTACTGCTCCATTTTCCTGAAGATACCAAGCTCCATCTTTAGCTTGTGTAAGTCCACTGAATGTGTCCAACTGTCGACCTGCATCAAATGAATGTCTGGTTCATTCTCTAGCTCTCCTGCCCTGAATCTGATGCATGTCTTTTAAAACAGCGGATTCTTTTTCTGTTTTCAGAAAAACGGGATGACCCTGAATACCTGTCAGAACTTCATCTAACAATAACTTTTTACAGAAAATTCATTTAAGAAAGCTGCCATTTTTTCACCCTGCCTCTATAAGAACCAACCTACATAATCACATAGTGATTAAGAACAACACTAAAACATATTAAAGACACATTTTGTCTTTCTGAGATGAAGTTCACCTAGTATCCTTTCTCATGTTGAAAACTGTCCCAATAACATTTTGAATGTTGTGAAGAAAACTT
This sequence comes from Atrichornis clamosus, assembly GCA_013400975.1. Lineage (NCBI taxonomy): Eukaryota > Metazoa > Chordata > Aves > Passeriformes > Menuridae > Atrichornis > Atrichornis clamosus. The sequence continues at coordinate 1,161 of WBMZ01017619.1, read as the reverse complement.
TCATTTCACTTGTGTTAGTACTGTCATACCTCCATAATGAAACCTATGGGATGTGCATTTGCGCAAGCACGCAGTGCTCCTATCAGGCTGGCCTGTAAAATACTGAACTCAGTTGATAACACTGCTCTCAGGACCAAAACACTCTTGTTAAAATGGAGGTGCAAGACCAGGGCTGACATTTCTGTGCATTCCTACTCTCAAATGCAGCAAAGCCCTTACAGACACATTTAGCTTTAAATATCTGCTTAAGCCCCTCCTGTTTCTGGAAAGCATTGAAGCTTTTGCTTTAAGATTTTGCTGAATCAGACTGCTGATTAGGTGCCAGCTTTCGGCTGAGATATTATACTCAACCCCCTTCTGACTGGTTCCTTTGACCTGCAGCTGGAAAAGAAGAATAGTCTCGGTAATTAAAAAAAAATAAAATTGAGAGGGATGTGCTTGCCATGGAGGGTTTTTTTTCATTGGTGTTGGAGTTTTCCCATAAATAGTTCTGACATGGAATTATATGAAGCAGACTTTGTTGAGTGCATACAGTTACTGTTCTGGGTGTGCCTTTGTAGGAAGTTGTGAAGGTTGTCAGACGATTAAAGAAAAATATATAAAAGAAGTTACATCACATCGTGTTCTATTACATCATCATTTTAGAAGTGCATTACTCTTTGTTTCCTTCAACATTTGGCTTTCAAATTCCAAGAAAAGCACTCCCAGTGATTGACACCCCGATCCTATGCCTGCCTTATCTCGAGAGAGATGCAGCTTTGTGCGGGATGACTTTCATCACCCATTTAACACATTCTTAACCTTTCTTAAACCGTAGAAAACAACCAGGGAGGTCTCACTTGCTGGAATTTCACCCAAGGCACTCACGGCTGCGGCCACCTCAAGCCCGGCGGGTTGCACCAGCACGTTCGGTGCTGCACAGCATCGTGTAAGCGGCAGGTCCAATCATCCCCAGCCCCGGGCGGCGGCGAGGCGCGGGGACGGAGCCGCCGGCGATGAGAGGTGCCGGGCGATGGGAGGTGCCGGGGATCGGGCAGTGCCGGGGATTGGGCAGTGCCGGGGATTGGGAGGTGCCGGGGGGATGGATAGTGCCGGGGATGCGACATGCCGGGGGATGGGAGGTGCTGCGGGATGGGACGTGCCGGGGGATGGGAGGTGCCG
>WBMZ01017615.1:0-40944 GCA_013400975.1 Atrichornis clamosus | reverse complement strand
GCGGGGGGCGGTGCGGTGCGCCCGCATGTGCGGAGCGGAGCCGACATCGCGCCCTGCGGCGGCGGACAGCGCGAGAGCATGTGCCGGTATATGTACGTGTCTGTATGTACACCTAGGTGCAGGGCTTCGCGGGTTTAATGGGGAGCTGGAATTACTCTGGTGCGAGGGGAAATAATGTGTGCGAAGTGCTGGCGCTGGGGATGGAGCAGCCCCACCGCGGGGATTAGGGGGAGTGGGGGGGGCTGGCGCTCCGCGGCCGCGCATGTCGGGGATGCTGCGCTTGTTTTCGGGGCGGGGGGGTGGTGAAAATTCTACCCTGCCTCCGTGGTGTGCGCTTGCCGGGTGGCCGTGGTGCAGGTGAGGAGGGGGCTCGGGAAGCTCCGGGGAATACCCGCTGTCCTGCCGGTCCGGGTGCCACGGGTGGAGGGGTTTTCTGGCGGGGCTGAGGGCTGATGTTTGAGGAACCGGTGTTAACAGCGCTGTGGTTTTTCTGATGATGAAAGAGGTTGGAGTGTCGCCCTGTGTCCTTGGCGTTTAAACGAAGCCGGCATGTGTTCAGCAGCGGGGGTTTTCATGCAACACTTCACTGCTGTGGCTCCAAAGGCGCTGCTCGCGATTAATGAGTTAAGCTGGTCGTTTAAAATAATCCTCTCCACCTCTCCTAATGTGCCTGGACCGACTGGTCATCCCTCACCCACCCTCAATTATTACACAGTGACAAATGTTGCTTTCTGTGCTGAGCGTTGTTTGTTTTTAAAGATTCCTGGTTATTTCCCTTATTGATAAATAAGTTCCTTCTCCTTCCTGCTCCCCCCCTCCCTTTTCTCCTCCCCCAGAATTAAATTCCTGAGCAACAGCAAAAGCTGATGTCAGTGCTTCAGCTTGCATTGGGGGAGCTCTGTGCACAGGTCAGTAATTTGCGGTTTCGTTAGAAGGAAGAACGCGGTGCGGTGCTGTTCTGTTAGGGATATTTGGATTTTTCTAGGCACAGATGCGTTTATCTTTCATATTGCGGTAGCTATCGACAGCTCCCTAGTGGGAGCTGGGCACTGCATAAGCATTTGTGGAAGAGACCATCCCTGTCCCAAGCAGCTCGTGATGATGAACGCATTGGGAACGCTTGCCAGAGGCTCCATCTCCCTCTAATTTGGGGTAATAAGGCAGACCCCTCTCCCCCAGGAAACGGTCGGGATATCCCAGCAGCCCGGACAGGTAGCGCTGAGGATTGCGCCTGGCAGTCCAGGGGCCATGATAACCTTGAAAGCAGCTTGCCCGTGGAGCGGTGTTTAGCGTTCGCTTGCATTGTCTCATCCTCCTGCGCTAAGGCAAAAGCTCAGGGCACGGCTGCCTGCGCACCCAAGCGCGGCTGCGGGGAGCTTTGTTTTCGGAAGGATTTGATGCACAGGAATTGGTGCTTTTGGGTTTGGCCTTGTCTCTGTGTACCTCTATGCTCCTGCTGTTGGAGGGCGTCTGTGTCAGGAGGACTCTCTCTGCAGAAGAGGTTTGTTGGGGGTTTGGGTCTGCATGGGGGTTCCCAAAACGAAATAAGCTGTGGCACCAAGAAAATCCTGCTGGCTGTAGTGTATTTGGGATTTTAAAATGCCCTCAAGGACTTTGTAGGTGTCTTGTCCCCAGTCTTGCCTGGCACAGCCACACTGGCAGAGGCTGGATGTGTAGGACTGTCCGAATGGCTGGGACCAGAGTGGACAGGTGAGAGTGTGAGCAGCGTAGGGATGCCCAAATGCCTCTTTGCAGTGGCAGGAGGCAGAAATTCCTGCCCTCAGCCCTTCGGCAACACAATTGAGAAGCGCAAACCTGAGGCTGGAAGGTTTCCAAGCTGAGATGTCAGCAGCTCACACCAAAAGTCTTCTAACCCAGCAGATTTGCCTCCCGTGGCTTTCAGTTGTCCCTGCTTAGATATAAGGTAAGGGAAACCTGGATCTAGCATTGTTTTTTAAAATCTAGCTTGGGAGAGCTAAGCAAAGTGGCCAGAGTCCTTAGGGGCTTTCACTGGGGACTCTGCATGGAGACTATTCTTGCAAATACTGCACTGTGTTTATCTGCAGAGTGTGTTTTTGCTGGGTGCCAGGCACCTCGCTGAGAAAGCCACTGAGGTGCCTGCCTTTGGAGAGCTTATATTCACCTAAAAGTAAATGCAACATCACTTCTACTACGAAAACACCCCTGAGGGCTGGGTAGGACTAAGCAGTAGTGTCTATCCCGTGCTGCCAAATTGGACCTGGGAAGGTGGGAGAAAACTAGCTTCTCTCCTGTGCAGCCATGTTCCTCCCTCAGAAAACCTCCCCAAAGGCTGGTTAACCCACTGTGGCTCTGGATTTCTAAAATTACTTCTCTTGGCATGAATATGAAGGCAACCCCACTCCATCTACACCCCTTACCTCTGCACCAGCTGCTTTAATCTGCATAAGGAGTAGGTAGGGTGCGATAGGTGTTTTTCCTGTTGGAATGTTCTTTCTTGCCTTTAAGCGAGGCTATTCTTAGGGATCAGAGGTTAGTTTCTCTGGTGCGCAGCTCAGCTCTCAAAGCCCTGGGCACAGTCAGGTGCAGAGCATGTTAACACTATCAGGGATGGAAGGAGGAAAAGGAGGTGCTCCAGCACTTGGCAGTCTTGATTTATGGTGCAGGCTCAGAGGACGCTGCCATCATACTGACACAGTGCCAGCAAACTGAATCTGGTAGAGAAGGAGGTAATAAAGAGAAGGAGCTTGTGGGTGCTGACCCCCCTCTCCCACCAGGACAGTCAGGAGGCTGCACTGGGACAGTTTGTAGACCTTTTTGCCCTCTGCCACGTGTTTAATGGCAGTGTTAAGAGGGAGATGATTGCAGAAAAGCCCAGGTGCTCACGGTCCTCCGAGCGCAGCCCCTGGGTCTCAGTGCACTCTGTTCCTTGCTGCTATGCAGAGAAACTCCTGCAGCCAGAGTGGCAATGCAGTCATCCTGTGGGGAAAGCTTCAACACTCCTCTGCATCCACATGCCCTCTGGGTTTTAAAACCTGTTTTTCAAGCTTTACATTTCTACTCTGAAGATACACCTGTCCCGCCTGATGCCAGTGGGAAGGAGGCACCTGACGTAATTATGGCAGACTTGGGGAAGGGAGGTGAGTGGCCTGGGAGCATTCATCAGATAAGAAGCTAAACAAGCTCTCTGCTCAAGATTTTCTCGAGCTTACTCAGGAGACCTGGGTGTACTTTTGTGTGCAGGATTATAACGCAGCCAGGGGAATGTGCGGGAGGGTAAAAACTGACCGTGCCAAGGTGCTGTGTGCTACTGGCATCAGGGGCTGCTGTCAAAGCCAGGCAGAGCTTGCCGTAGGATTGGTGGTAGTGCACATTCCTGCAGGGACAGTGGGTGGTGGTGTGCACTCTGGTGATGGCTTTGCCTCCTCATCTGATGGAGGGGGAGACAGTGGCATGTGGCTCATCCCCCTGGGAGAGTTGCTTTGCCAGAAGTGGGCCAGCAGCCGAGACTGTGGTGGAACATACCAAGCTCTGGTCACGGCTGGTGCCTTGGTCACCCTGTCTCCTCTTTAGCATGAGGTCATGGAGAGGGAAACAGGGTCTTACCTCTTACTCTTCCAAGACATGTTTGTTGGCTTTCTACCCCAAACTTTTAGGTTCATGCTCTCCAAGAGGCTCCTTTGGCTCTCAACCATCTCCACTTCAAGCAAGGAGAGTAAGGGTGGGCCACACTGGAGAGCTGTGCATGGCACAGACCCCTGCCCAGACTATGCTACAGACTGCCATGGCTCCTGTAGGATGGCTTGCTCCATTCTCTGCTATTTGGCTTTTCCTCTGAGTTTTTCTAGACCCAGCTGGACAAGGTAATCTAGGTTGGTGTGCAGGGGACTTCTTTCTTTGCTTTGCCCAGGGCTTCTGTGGGACTGGTTTTGCTGCTCTGGACCTCCAGTTTCCCAAAGTGACGGGTAAAGCTTGTTTGCATGGTATTTTTGAAGGATCAGCATTTCAGAAGAAAGGTGAAATGCTAGCCCAGGCTGAGTTCAGAGGAGAACCTGGAGGAGCTCACTGGAAACTGGTCCAGTTCATAGAGTTTCCTGGTGTAAAGAGGAAGCAATAACAGCTGAAAAAAATGATGCATTTTGCACTGACTTAAAGTAAGAGAATCCCAGTAACCTATCTGGGACTGGAAATACTTCTTTGATTCCCTCTTTTCTTCCCACTCCTCTTATGCCTTTTTCCATCTTGTTTCTGTATGTGGAAAGCACTCACAGTTCCCCGATGTGTGCATTTATGACTTGTCTGCCTTCATTGTACTTTTTTCAAACAAAGTCTTCTCTCGGGGCAGAGACCTTGTGTTCTTCAGGAATTTCCCCAGAGTCCTCCAGGGTCCTCTAGCAATTTGCAAAAGAGGCTATCTATGTAGCATTTCTGCATGCTGAGTTATGTGGAGCATTATTTCTGAGTCCACTGATGACTGGGAACAAGTCATTTGGTGACCAGAAGGGTAAGACAACCTGTTCTGGTGTTGATGTCACTTCTTCTTTAAGGGAGAGAGGGGTTGGACCAGATGAGCTCCTGAGATCCCTTTAAATCTAAATTGTTGCATGACCAGTCCATAAATACCCACCGTCCTGCTTCTCCCAGGCTTTTGTAGAATACCTGTTATTAGGCAGTGGTGGTGAGGGGTCATGAATGAGGTGGACCACTGCTTTGATCCTGCATGGAGGTTCCAGTGACAGCATGACCCTGGCATCCTCCCCTCCACCGCGCGTCCTCCAGCCCCGCTAATGATGCAGTGCGTCCTTCCGGTCCGTCTCTGTCAACCCACATTACTCATCCGGCACGGAGGTGCGCAGTGAGCCCGCATCCCGGCTTTTCTTCTCGCCTCTTTTCGGCTTTTTAATAGGGGATTTAGCTCTTTGAGGAGCTCTGCTGTCTAAAGCCAACACATGGTAATTCAGCTGATGCAGCAGAAGCTCTGGAAGAAATTTCAGTCTGTTAGGGGATTGCAGGTTTTTTTGCATCAAGGAAGTCAAGACCTTTCCACACGTAAAACCTGTGTCTGCATAAATCACATATCTCCCATTGAAATCCAGACCCTCCAGACAAAGAGGGTCCATCCGTCTCTGGGGCATGCTGTTGAAAAGAAGCAACCAAGAAGTATCTACAACATCTGATTGTTTTTGCGTTGCCTCTAACAACCCTCATTTCCAAGCTTGCGATGGCAGCCTGGTCCTCCTTGAGCCAGAGCTTGAGTGGAGTTATTCATGCCATCTTCATCTGCCTTGGCCGGCAGCCCTGCGTGGGGAGCGGACGGGCACAGCCTGAGCCTCGCTTGGCACTTGAGGCTGCTGAGTGCAGGGCTGGTGCAGAGAGGGTGCCAGCACTGCTGACTGGAGCTAGCCAGTGAAAAGCCACGTTAACCACTTTGCTGCTGTCAGGGACCTCGCAGAGATGTCCCCAGCAGCTGCGCTAGCTCAGCAGGGCTGAGACCTTCACACCGTACCTGCTGCTCTCCTTGGGTTCAGCTCTTCTGGTAGAAAGTCAGAAGGATACAGCAGGGCAGGAAGGTGACCCAGAGGGATGAGCCTCCAGCCAAAACTGAGCCAGGGCCCTCTAAATTGCTCTGTGGAGTGGTGAAGAGACAAAATGCCTCCCACACACCAAGGGAAGTTGACTGCTGCAAAAAAACCAGAATGCAAATCTCTGACTGGGCAGAATCTCCCCAGACACATCCTTTTGTAAAGCACTCTCATTGTACCATTAAAAATAGATCGGCGCGTTCTCCGCTTGCTTGCTGAATGCTGATGCCTGTTAATTCTGTGTCATCCTCCCAATCCCTTCTGCTTTGAGCTTGGCTGCCTCTTTGTCTGGCACCTGAGCAAGGTTCATTCAGCAGTACCTGATGCAAGGATAAGAGTGAGCTCTCTTGGAGTCCAGCAGGACAGATGGGAAGGTGAGGATGACTGAACTGGTCTTAGCAGGCAGTCATCCAGCAACCCTAAAGAGCCAGGACTTGGTGTGATCACCCCTGCTTCCACTTGCACGTTCAGAAGCAGAACACAGTGAGACCTGCTGGCTCAGGAGATGAGTTGGAGGATGTTTAAGGTCCGGGTGGATGTCATGATATATCTCAGGGGGTTTTTTGAAACTGGGGTTAAAGTACATGTATATATCATGCTTCAACATCTGCCTGGACTTGGTGAGGGGAATATTGCTGCTTGTTGCCTCCAGGAACAATAGCAGTGATAATATGGATTAAGAGAGAAGAGCCATGTTACAAAATGCTGCAATACCCAGCTCTCAGTCAGGAGGCCAGGCTGCAGGATTTAATATATGAAGAGCTGTGGCATCTGACCAGCAAGCCGTGGCTCGACGGGGTGGTGAGGGTGGAGGAAGACATGCAAACCACTTTGTTTGACCCCTGTGTCACCTCAGATTAAGAACAAAACCAGCTGGTAATGAATCATGACCCTCAAGGGAAAAGGAGAAGAGTGGGACAGGAGCATCAGCTTGGTCTTTGCCTTGTGTGTTTTTTCTAGATAAAGATAATCCTCTGAAAGTCAGAGCTTGTGCCTCCTCTTTGGGGCTGTGGTGAGAGGTAGAACCTGAGCTGACACATGCTAATTCATCCCAAACCTGTGAGCAATTTGGCTATTGTGTGCCTGTAGGAAATTTAGCAAGTCTTGAACCAGGTCAGAAAAGTCTTGTAAAATGTATTTGCTGGCCTGGGGAATGTCTCATCCCATGGAAAACCAGCATAGCCCGTTGCAGTTGCATTGAATTCTGCATCTCCTAGGGAGATCCAGAGTTTTGTGGGCATAGGGTAGCATAACTATGGACGTTGGCTTCTGCTGGCTGGAAACCTTTGCTGGGATCTGCACCTGCACCTCAGGTTGCGCTGGTACTCACCAGAAACTGCAGACAACCTGACGGAAGGCAACAACAGCATTTTTCTTCAGTGAGAGCAGGGGTCCTATTTGTCATTTAAATATGGGGGGCTAACGGTACTGCACTGGGCAGGTGTAGTGGCTGCCCCTGTGTATGCTGGGTGCTTGCTTTGGCCTCACCCGTGAGCGTCCCCGGCGCTCTGCTCAGATGGACAAGCTCACGTCACTGGGGATTGTGCTTAAGAAGTGAAATGCTGGCGTATTTATCTGCAGCCTTGAAGAACCACAGCTTAATCCAGTGCTTTCTTTCACTTGGTGTGTAGGTGGGAAAATAATACCCAGGTGCTGGAGACCCTTTCTCCAGGAGGCTGTAAATGCACCCGGCAGGTATTTATGTTGTTTGGTGTCCTGGGACAAGAGAGCCAGACCGGCCCTGCAGAAGTATCTGTCTGCATACCTTTCTGGGCTGCCTCTGTCTGCTCTTGTTGCAAAAAGGCAAACAAGCACTTTATCCCCAGGATAAGCTGGGCCCATGGGGTCATGCAGCCAATGGTGGGGATATCAGGCAGGGGAACAAGGGCCCTTGAAGCATCAGCAGGAGTAGATTTCCCTTCTCCAGCATGACATGTCCTCTATGATATATGCCAAGTTGCTCAAAGCAGAAGGTGCTTTTAGCTCTGGGATGACAGTGTGGCCAGCTCTCAGCTTGGCAGAGTAAGAATGGAAATGGGATAGCTTTAGTATTAGAAAGCAGCGTGCTTGGGAGCACCATCCTCAGCATGGGCAAAGGCAGTGATTAAATGGGTGGCTGGTCATGGATAACGTTTGGTCTTGGCTTTTGTAGGCTTTAAAATGTAAGCTTGTGTTTATACTAAAGGGGAAAACCATATAAATCATGTTAAAAGCACAAGTCTGAGAGGAGGAGATACTGCCCTTCTCATCTAGACTCCAGCTAAATTCCTTTCCCTGCTGTCCCCATTGGCTGTTCCTGACCAGATCTCTAGGTTGACCACCATGACTGCAGTCAGAAATTTTTCTTGCAGTGGCCGTCTGTAAATCCTAAACTGCACTTCTTTGGTGGAAACAGTTTAGGAGGTGATTGCATTTGCAGTCATAACCCATGCAAAACTGCTAGCACATCAGGTGGTGGGAGAGGATGAGGGACCCCTTTGTTTGGTTTCACTGCAGCCAGAAGATCTGGTCTGCCTTGTGGGGTGAGGGGTGCATGGGAAAGGCTCCTCTGCAGCTGGGTATGACTTGTCCCCTTTCCTTTCATCCCTGAGCTGTCCCATGCTGCCAGCCACGTACCCAAGGCTGAGCACCCCCATGCCAGCACTGCCACGTGGCCCCATGCCACATCCCTCGCTCGGTGTGACTGCACCATCTGGCACTTTCCTGAAGGACATCCTGGCCCTTCAGCCACGTCCTCGGGGGGAAAACACCCTCTGGACCGCAGGGTGCAGGTGCAGAGGGCAATGGGAGATACAGGGAGGCGAGTGAGTGCTTCTTGGTTGCTTACAGCTCCTTGCAGGGCTCCCTAGCATGCTGCTGCCAGCCTACAGGAATTGAAAGGAGGCTGCGGCATAGAAGGAGGAGGAGAAAAAAAAAAATCATGAGATCAGCAAGCCTGAAACCCTGGCAAAAGTGCAGTGGCTGCCTCCGGGTGATGTGCTGTGGGAAGAAGGGAATGCTGCCCTTTCCCTCCTTCCTGAAGTGCTCCCTGCATGGCAGGGCATGTGCAGGGGCTCTTGTCCCAGGAGGAGGATGCCAAGATGGGGTTGTAGGATCAGTGTGGATGAGGCTGTGGGGGAGTCCTCTGCCTGCTGTGTGGGTGTCAGGGATTTAGAGCAGGGCAGCGGACCTCAACTTGGCTTAACTGCAACCAGAAAAGCCACTGCCATTTCCCCTACATCTTCATACTGCTGGGGCTTGGGAAATGTCGTTCCTCACCATCCTTGAGATTCAGCAGGGGAAGGCGGACAAGCAGATTTTGTGTCTGAGTTAGTGGATGTGGTTAGTGGTGTTTCCCAGCCTCGTTTTAAGGAGAAAAGGAAAAAAAATCCACTCCATTTTTCCATCATCAAGCAGAGAAATCTTTTGTGCTGCCTCTTGAAGGGACCTTGAGTAACTGCTAAGAAATCGTCATCAGTTACATCACCTCCAAAGCGGCTGCTGCAGGCACTTGACAGCTTTGTCCCGCTGTTACTCTGGGGAATCATTATGCTCCAAATTCCTCGCCCTTGGAGAAAGCCTGGAGAAAGCTTGGAGAAAGGCTTGCTGGGAGGGAGGAGCCACTGCGCAGTTTATGATGCTGTGAGTGGCAGAAGAGGAAGATGGGCTGAGGTTCAGGGCAGATTGGGAGCAGCAGGGGACACATCCTGGAGTTTCCTAACCCCATCCCATTGGTGAGGCTGGGTTCATCAACCCGTGCAGGACCCGAGCATCTTTCTGGGAATGAGCTGAAGGCGCTGCAGTGGCATCGCCTCGGGCCGGAGAGCTGCCGTTGCCTGGCAGCTGCGGGTTTCCAGGGAAACCAGAGGTGCTAACTTGTTAATGAGCCCCGTGTCCCTGATTGCTGCTGCAAAATAATAATAATTAGTAATGGTCCTGTGATTTAGAAATCCCTCAAACAGCATGAGCCAGCCGAGGGGAGTTTGCTAAGGGCTGAAGCACTTGAAAGAAATAAGAGGATGGGGAAGAAAAAAGGGTGTGGGGCTTGGAAAAACTGCTGCATTTTACACCTTAGTAAGTGACTGGAGAGCTGGGGTCCAGTGGGATCCTGCCAGCATCCCAGAAGTAAGCCTGGGACTGGTGGCAGGGCTGACATGGATGGAGGGATGGATGGATGGCTGGATGGATGGATGGATGGATGGAGGAGCCCTGCCCAGGCAGCATCTCACTGCAGGGCTGAAAAGGCACAGGTATTTCCCCCAGCCCCCAGGGCTGCAGAGGGAAAAGCCGATCACTTAACTCAGTGCCACTGAGTTCCCGGTGGAGACTGGAGTTCTTCAGGAATGGCTGTTTTCAGATTACTGGGGACAAATGAGCAGGTGTTTCTCTGTGGTGCTCTTATCCCTTGATAAACTCAAGGTGGTCATGCCACCAGAAGAGTGTTCTCCTGGGATGAGCATCACAGGGAACATGCTGTAGCTCCAGTCTGACTTCCATGATGGACATGTGTTCCCACAGCGAGGCTGGCCTGCCTGTGGCAGTGAGGGAAGCATCTCCTCAACTGGGCTGCACCTGGAGGGTAGAGCTCTCCAGGACACAATACTAGCTTGGTTCAAGGAGTGGACATGCTGGTTAATGAGTTTTGTGGTTGCTGTAGAGACCTGCTGTCCTTCCAGTTGATGTCTCCAGTAAAAGAGAAAGCAGATCTGTGCCCTTCCCCATACCATGTCTCTCAGCTGGAGGCCTTGTGCAACATGAGAAATTTAGGGAAGTGGCCTCCATCTCGGTGAGCTGTGTTGGACCAGCACAGAGATGAGTTCCCGTGGTCTAGTATGCCACATGGATAGTCTCAGGCTGAGATGTGTTCCAGGTTTTCTTGCTTGCTTGCCTGGCCTGCCCAGAAGAGGGTCACAGCCAGGAACACTTGCCCTTGCTTGGCTTGCTGTGTTCATCTCTGCCATGCTTGTGACTTGTATGGCCAACACCTACAAACACATTTGTGGAGGTGCTACCAGGGACAGGGTCCCACTGAGTGGGCAGTCGGCCAGCCCTGTGCTAATCTCTGCCCATCTTTCTGTCCCTCGGCTGCAGTGTGGCCTCTCCTGCTGGCTGTCCCAATTCGGCTAAGCCATGTGCCCATCTCCTCATTACAGGCACTCCAGGGAGAGGTGGGATTAAAGGATTATGATAATGTTCTTCAGGAACACTCAAGAAGATTAAGATGGCTTTAATAAACTGATAAGAGAGGAACACAGCTATGTTTCTGAAACCCTAATTTAGGTTCCAGGTTAACCTTTTCCCCTGGTCTCCTCTCGCCATGGTGAGAAGATCTCTTACTTTAGCAGTGCTTCATGGCTGTGCCTCTTCCTTCAGTTTTCCTTCCAACCCATTTGAGCAGAAGCAGAAAGACATCTTCCCTCCTTCTCTGGTCTTCCCAGGTATGGGGACATTACAGCTTGTTATTCTCGAAGAGCACCTCACACACAGCCTGCAAGGTACTGTGAAGGTCTCATAGCCTCTGCTGGTACCTGGGGTACCTATTAGCTGGGGATGAACCCACCACCCCTCACTCTGGCTTCAAAATGGCCTGTGGTTGCTGTCAGAGAAGTTGCTTGTCTGCCTTTGACCTGGCTGAACACAGGCAGAGAAGTCACTGTGTCTTGGTTCTAATGCTGAGGTTACAGCTCTCTGTGACAACACTCAGCTGGCCAACTCCATCCCCCCTAGGGAAAAGAGGGGCAGAATGGACTAACCTTGCCCTGCCTTCCCCCACATCTTTTGGGTGGAGCTGGGAGTGGGACCTGTTGGATGTATCACATGTCTGCCACCAGGCACACCTGGGCGTGCTGGAGACATCGGTGTTCTGGTTGTTCTGCAGGAGATGGGTTCTTAGCTGGCCTGGGAAACCTCATCTGTTTTCTCCAATCTCTTCCACCCAAGCTTCTGGTCATCTGCCGGAACTTCACGCAGGCCTCTTACGCCTGTGTTTCTCTCAGAGTGGTAAAGCGATCAGGATCTGTTACCTTTCCCAGATCGCTCTATTTGTGTCTGGGACCCACAAAGTTCACCCCATGCTCACTCCGTGGGTATTGGATACCATGTTATCTCCGGAGGTACTGTGCAATGTTGTATCACTCCTTCCTCCCACTTCAGTCCTACACTCCTCCCTCTGCTGCAGTATTATCCTAGTCTTTTTTGGCTGTCAGCTCTCTCTGTTCCCTTTTTATTTCTTGGATGTAATTGGAAGAGCCAAGAAGAATTCACAACCTGGTGTCCTGATGGGGAAGGGAGGCAGAAAGTGATTTGGGGAGTGGGGTGTGAAAGGAAGACGAAGGGGAAAAGCTGGCTAATTTGCATCCCTTCTGAGTGCCCCGGCTCTATAGCCAAGGGACAGCAGGGGGGCTTCTGGCAAGGCGGTAGCAACGTAATGAGGTGTGTCATATCCCAGCAGGAGCCAGCCTCGCTCCCCCTCAGACCCCCTAATTAGAACTGTTTCAATTTTTAAGCCCCCCTGAAGAGAGCTGGGGGGAGCAGGGTTCCTGCAGCGGGGGGACCGCCCGACGCCCGCCGAGGGGGCTGCTCTAATTGGAGTTGTGGCGAGGAGCCGCAGAGCGATCCGTGGGGCCGGGGACAGCGGTGCCATAGTGCCGCGGGGCTGCCAAAATACTTTGTGCCAGGAGGGGCCATCACTATCGCAGCTCTTAGGAGATTTTTCCCTCTTGCAATTTGTATTAACACATTGGCAGAGACAGCAGGGGTGTGATGCAAGGGCAGAAAAGTACTTCACATCCTAATCTGGCCTCATATTGGGAGCTTGGATCCTGAGGCTGAAGCCTGGGACATCTACTTCTGCTTTGGGAAGCAGGTCTGTTAGCACAGGAAAATTGGGGCTGTTGATGCTGGAGTCACGAGCCAGAGCAAATGCTGGAACCCCTATCCTCACATTCTGTGGTTTTCTATCCTTTTCCTACAAGCTGGCAGTGTCCTCCAGGTTTGGTGACTGCTAACTGAGGTTCCTGTCACGTCACCCAGTAGTGTCACTCAAGCATCTTTTTTGTATCTTGAGCTACCATTGCAGTAGGTGCCTGCACCACAGAGGCTTCAGGTGTAGGAGCTTATGAGAACTGCTGGCTTGCTCGGATCAGGGTGACTCGTAAGCCTCCTCTAGTCCGTGGACCAAATCCTGATCCTGCAGAAGTCAATGAAAATCTTTACGCTGGCCTTTTCAGGTTATTCATAGTCCTCCTAATTCAGATGCATTAAAGCTTCCATGAAGCAGCTTGTGGATTCTCTCTAAAACACCGTCTGGCAGGAGCAAGAAGAGCCTGGTAGTAGCCCAGGCTTATTTTCTGAATGACTGCAGTGGCATTAAAACCTAATGCCATTAAAACATGCCTGCAATGACGTGTTCCATTAAAACTTAAGAGGACACCCTGAGCTGAATGCTCCCCAGCCTGCCTAGTGCTCTTGCAGCCCTGGCGTGCTGTACATGGAGGAACCTTGTTCTTTTGATAGCACCTCAGAGAGCACCAGGCTTGACCCCCCTCAGGGCCGAAGATGGAAACACAGGGTATTCGTATACAGGGAACCCCCTTTCTAAGTCTGTGCAAGTTCGATGCTGAAAAGCAGTGGGCTCTCCAGTCCAAGTACAGCTTCCCAGCACCTCTGCCTTAATGCCTGGTCTGTTTCTTGAAGACAGGAGTAAAGGTCAACTTGACTTCTTGTGTTCCAAGAGAAGTCATCTTCTCTTGACTTGCCAGGAGGCAAGCTGGCAAAGATACCCATGAGCAGGCTCTGATAAACAGGCAGGTGAAATCCAGTGAAGTGATGAACGTGGCCGAGCAAACCAGGTTTGGTGGTGTGTCTGATGGGCACTAGCTTTTACCATGCAGCAGCAGAACCTCAGAGCTGAGCTAAGCGGCTTCTGTGAAGCCATTAGCTCTGTGCTTGGCAGAGGTCAGAAAAAGCAAATTGAGTGCGAGGAGCTGTTGGGCTGGGAACAGGAAAAGGAGGTGACATCTTGCCCTGTGCAGGTCCCTGATGTGCCTGCCTCTCAAATCTGGCACATCAGGGCTGGCCAGCATGGCAAAAGGTGTCTGTCTGTGTAACTGGCGGCTCTGTAGATGCTTCGACCTGAAAAGCTCCTAAATTATGTCTAAATGTGTTAAGAACCATGGAGAAGATGATTAGGGAACAGGCATATGTGGTCTTTTCTGGTGCAAGTAGTACGGGTCACCTGGAGAAGCCATCAGTCAGCAGGTTTGGAGCAAACCAGGGGAAGGACTTCTTCGGTGTAACTGGTAAACCATTCCACTCCCTGCCGGTGGCCACTGTGCCTGTTAAATTAAAAGCTGACATGGCTTTAAAAAGCAATTAGACAAATTCATGGAAGAAAGTTCTGCTGAGGGCTGTTAAATACAAAGAGAAAACGTCTGTCTTGGGCAACTCTGGAGCCACACGTGCTGGCAGGCTAGGAGAACATACCTAGAAAGTGTGGCTTGTTGCGCTCTTAGGTTCATCTGAAGACATTCAAGGTAAATGTCAACCTGCCCAACTGACTGGTTGTCGTTTCCTTTCTTCTCTTTCCAGGTTCAGCACAATGAGTTGGCATTCTGGGTGTTAGCAGTGTGAGGAGACTAAGACAGGTTCTGCCCTGCCCACCCCCTACCCCCTCGCTCATTCCCCTTGGGGAGACAGGTGCTGGCGTCCCTGCCCTGCCCTTCCACCCCTTGCTCCCCACTCGCCATAGAGGGGACTGGCCCGTTATGGCTGGGGACAGGCTCCCACGCAAGGTGATGGACCCCAAGAAGCTGGCCAGCCTCCTGAGGAACGGAGCAGAGGGCACCCTGGTCATCGACAGCCGCTCCTTCGTGGAGTACAATTCCTGGCACGTCCTCAGCTCCGTCAACATCTGCTGCTCCAAGCTCGTCAAGAGGAGGCTCCAGCAGGACAAGGTCTCCATCACAGAGCTCATTCAGCCTGCCTCCAAGATGAAGGTAAAGGATCTGACCCTCACCTTTCATGGTGGATGCTCACACCCTCTTCCCTGGTGGGATGCAGATGGCCTAAGGGCCGGTTTGTGCCTGATACATGCATCCTTCCCCTCCATCCCTTGACCGCAGTATCTGCCATCACCTCTCTGACACCCTTTGGGGAGCTGGAGTGTGAGCTCATGTGGCCACAGGGCTGTCCTCGGGGACCTGTTCATTGCCCCCACCCCAGTGACGTGGCTCCCTGTTGCAGGAGCCCTCCCCAAGCAAGTCTAACAGGTATATCAGCCTTAGGACTTGTCATATGCCAGCAAGCAATCCCCCAAAGCCTTCCTGGAGCTGTAAGCTTAATCCCCTGCTAAAAACTCTTCCCCTCCCCTCTGTCATCTCTAACTCCATTCAGGGACATGTAATCCTCCTCCCCTGTGACGCCAGAAGCTCTTATCCGGTGTCATGGCATATTATCTCTCCCAGGCTCCTCTCTCTATCACTCCTGGTTAAATAATAGAGGTGGCTCTGAGCCACGGAGCTGGGCTGGAGCCCCTGCCAGAGCAGTGCCGGGTGTCCCTGAGGTGCCGTGGGCTGGGTCCTGCCCTCCCCTGAGGTGCTGCCAGAGGGCTGTGCCGCTGGGTGCCGAGGTGCTGCCGGAGGGCTGTGCCGGTGGGTCCCGCAGTGGCCGTGGGACGAGCCCGAGGGTGGTTCACCGTCCGAAGGGTGGGGGGTTTGCCATCTCAGCCCGCCCTCCTGCCAGTTCGCTCTTACCGTTCCCCCACTCCCGCCTCGTAATTTTATGGCAAAGCGAGGGTAATTCAGGCGATTAATCAAATGCCGGGCCCAGCTGGAGCCATCTGCGTCGTGTCCCCCCCTCCGGCCACCCCCGAGAAGCCACCGCTGCCCGCATTGGCTGCCGGTGACATCACCCCGCGGGATCAAGGGGACTGGCAGTGCGGGGGGGCAGTGCGGGGGGGCGGGGAGGGGGTGCCTCCCGCCAATCTGCTTCGGTGATGCTCTGGGCTGGGCGATTTGGAGGGGATTGCAGAGACTGATTCCTGAACGGCTTTAGCTGCTCTTAAATCCCCTGGAGAATAAAGCAGAATAATCAGTTTTTCGCAAGCTCCGAGGAGAGCGGAGCGGCCGCCCTCCTCCCGGCGAGGGTCACCTCTGCAGTGGCCGCTGTCACGTGGAGCGGCAGCAGCAGCAGAAAAAGCGATGCGCAAGGGAGAGGAAGAGGAGGATGATAGGGAAGGGGGAAGCATGTAAGAGTTAACATCAGCTGATGCCATCCACCTGCAAACCTGCAGCTTTTCAGCGGCAGAAGGACAGTGGGCTCCCAAAGGGGCCGGCTGGTCCTTCCTGGGATTCCCTGCTCTGTCCCCATGGAAGGAGCATAGAAGGATCGTCTTCTCCCTGCTCCGATTATTGCATAATGGTCCACATACTGGCTGGGGACGTGATTATAACCAGGGATGTTAGAGAAACAGAAGAGAGGCGTTGCCACCATCTTTAATTCACGGGTTTTTCCTTCTTTCTTTTCCATACGGCTGAAATCCCTGCTGGCACATCCATGGGCAGGGGGCTGCGTGTCCCCACTGCTGCTCTGCACAGCTCCTGCCGTGCTCACCACTTGCGTGCTGGCTCTCCCAACACATGCAGCCCAGGAATTAATTAAGCTTCAGGACACCCTTGAGAGGTTAAGCCACTTGTCCTGGGAAGCTGGAGGGGGGGACCGAGGTGGGGGGGGATCATTGCCATATTGTCATCTGGCATAAAGCAGGGGTGGTGGCTGTGGCTCAGGGTATCCAAGCTTTTCTCAGCATACACTTGTGTGTTTGCATTTTGAGGTGAACTCTCTTCTCGCCCTTTCTCCTTCTCCCCGCCTCCCATTTCAGCCACTCGGGTCATGGATGTATTTTGGAACCCCCAGAAATCAATGTGATCTGCTGCCTCGAGGTGCACAGATCTTCAGAAGGGGATGCTGAAAGCTGATTTAGACCTCTGATACCCTTTGTCTTTTCCCTGCCTCCACTGCCCTCGTTGGTCAGCACTCCCCCTGCCCTGCTCTGCCCCTGGCTCCCCGCACTGGGGCTGGGGGGGTGGGGGGCACGGCTGGCGTGGGGAGCAGATGGCAGGAAGGGTGACATCAGTAGCACGATTGTCCAGCCCCATTATTCCTCCTGACGGGCCTCCCGCCCTCCTCCTGTTTCCTGCTCCCGGCCGGCCGGGGCTGCCGAGACAAAGGCGGCTGGCAGCGACGTGGGGCTGCCCGGGCAGCCAAAGGCCGGCAGCCCTGAGCCCTCGTCCCACTCCTCCTCGCCTCCAGCACAGAGAGCTGGACCTGCGCATCCCACCTCGGCGATTCTCAGGGCGGTCATTGCCTTTTGGGGAAGGAGACAGGGGCTGATACAGGGCAAAGCGTTTGGGCAAACCCCACCTGGCTGCCAAGCCCACTCCTGCCTGCGTGCTGGCAGGTGGAATGAGAGAATTTGTCTAATTTGCTTGTCCCAGTGCTTACTCTCCTCTTTTCCATTAAGGAAGGGTACCATTAACAATGCTTCTGGGGACTGCAGTTTGGAGTGATGCTGTGGGATAACAGCAGCTCCTGGCTTTTTTTGGTGCGAGGAAAGGAAAGGACCATTTGGGAGGAAAGAAGAAGTGGAGAAATTTAAAATCCATTTCTTTTTTTTTTTCAATGAAATACGCCTATGATCCTACAATTGTGGCAGCTGTAGCTGCCATAGCTGAGCCACTGCTCCCTGAGCCCCGGTGTGGACCATCTTCCTATGGTGCCCAAGCTGGCAAAAACTGCAGCAGAAATTTCTTTTGCAATTAGCAGTAGTTTCCCTCCACACAAAAATGGTACCCACATACTGCTCTGGTTGGTTTTGAACCCTTCTCCCAGTGCTGACAATAATAAATTCTCACAATAATAAATTCCAATAACAACTGGAATAATTCAGCTCCTCAGTGCCGTTTGGGGAGCAGAGGTTATGGGAAATTCCTGCTTGGGGTTTTCACTAGCATTTCTTTAGGGAAATGTTGAAAATTTTACTTCTTCAAGATCCCCCTGGAAAGTCCACCTCTCAACTGCTTCTTGCTTCCTGAAATGGAGCTATCTCCAGAGCAGCTATAGCCACTGTTTGAGGCAAGACAAGGGTCTCTTCAGGCAATGGGAATATTTATTTATTTGCATTAGGAGCTTGGCTCTGCAAGCAGCTGTTTTGCTTGAGGGAAAGCCGGGGCTTATTTTTGAGCCGTGTGCCTGGCTGCTCTTTATGTTGATGGAAGCCCTGTTATTTCAGTGGGGTGATTCACTGTGTTTTGAAACAATACGTGACTGAGATGTCAGTAGTAATTGGGATAATAATAATAGCTTGCTCTTATCTTAGCCTGGATCACCTGTAGAGCATCATTATTCCTGCTTGGCAGCCGAGTAGAGATGGAGCTGCGACTGGAACACCCAGTCCTGAGGACTAATGTCCCTGTGGGAACTACCTCCAGCCGGAGCTGGGGACGATGATGGGGAGCACAGTGCTTGGCACAAAGGCAATGAATGGGAAGTTTTAGCTGGGCTTTGGTTGGAGCTGTTGGACGGGTGTTCCTTATTCCAGACTGGTCATACCCCTCCAGCCACGTTGTTAACAGGGAGGAGGTTTGTTCTTGGGGAGGTGCTGTGGGCACCTGCAGCACTGGGGTGGGCCAGCAGCTTTTCAGAGGCATGCATGGGTTTGCAGGCACTACTCAGCATCTACTTGGAGCCAAAATACTTGCTTCATCTTGGCCCTGCTGTCCCTTGCTGGCTGGATGTGGGGACCCTGTCTGGAGGGTGATGCCTGGGGTTTGGTTGCTTCAGCAGTCTTGGGGTGTCAGCAATCCCTATGGGAGAGCTCCCACCACGGAGGTGTTGCTCCTCAGAAGGATGCCTCTGTTGTCAGCTGTGTCCCTGCCCTATGCCAGCACCTGGCAGAAGCAGGAATCTAGTATGGAGCATTTCTTCAGCTTTACCCTCCTCCTCTGCCCTGGTTAGCTTTTAACCTTCCTATGTTTAAGGCCAGAAATGGGGCATATCAGGAGGGAATGAGATGAATGGGACACCCATGTACTTGATTAAACATCGCTGTCTTATTTCTCTTTGTGGTGAGGAGCAGGGATGCAAGTGCAGACTCCTTGTGTGTTCCACAAGGGCTCCTCAGGACCATCCTGCAGGCATGTTCACCCCAGCAGGCCGGGTATTTATTTTCTGCAGCCAGGCCATGCGAGGCCAGCACTTGTTTGGCATTTACATTGAGTGAAACCTTATAACTTTAATAAGATGTAAACCGTGTCGCACATCTCTGCCGTCGCTCAGCAACCCTGCAGTAATGGCCCAAACAAAGCCTTCCCGTGCGGAGGGAACACTAAATCCTATTGTGGGATAACTGCTCGGCCAGAGCTGGTATCTCTTCTGCAGCCATCTCAGCCTGGACTGTGCAGCTGGGATGAAGCCCTGCCCCACCACAGAGGTTTCTGCCTCACCATGCTTTTGGGGGAGATGTTTTTGCTGGCATGGGGCTTCAGGCTGGGAGCTGGGTCTTCGGATGTGCTAGGGAGCCTTGAAGGGCTAGTGGCCCTGCTAAGGACTGGTGCATTCCCAGCTCTGAACTGATCTGTCAGCTACTGTGTTTCCCTCCAGCTGTTCTTCCCTCCCACTGAAGTCCTGCTTCAGGGATGGCTGAGAAAAAGATGCTGGAATAGATCTTCATCTGGCTTATCCCAGGTGGCTTCAATCATTTTTCAGTGTCTTCTTTTAAAATTCCCATGTCCTTTTCTCTTCCCTCTCATCCTGGCCTTTCATCCCTCCTGTCATCCTGCTGAGCCGTGGGGCCAGTTTTACCTTCCAGTGCCTGGTGCCAGGCTGGGGACAAGGGGGTCCTTTGAGCCCCCCCTTCCTAGTGCAGAGCTGCGCGTGGTGCCCCGGCGGGGATTTCTGTTGGTGCGGGGCTGTCCTTCCGCTGCGGCGCAGAGATGTGATGAGCTCAGCTAAATCAGTGCTCCCTGCAGTTTTATTTGGATGGTGCTCACGTTGCCGAGTAGGGAAGCACCTGCAGCAGGGTGTGAAAGCAGAATTAATAGCGACAACAACCCTGAGTGAATCTGCTCGGGTGCTGAGATAGGGCTTGGCAGTGAGACAGCAAAAGGAAGCGGGTGTCCGTGAGTGGTACCTGGTTCAAGTAGTCTCCTAAAGAGATTTTGGAGAGGGCTTGGCAGGGGGTGGCCAATGGGCAGCCCCAACACTAGCTGGAGAAGGGAGCAGCTTGCACACAACCCTCCTTCCCTACTTGCTGCTGCCTCCCCCTCCTCCTGTGACGTGATGGATGTGTCTTACCCTGCTGGCTGGGAGGGCATACGCCCAGCTCTTCAGCAGATGAGCTGAGCTGTGCCTCTGTGAGGATTTTTATCTTCTTTTAATGCATGGACCTTCAGGTAGGTGTAGGAATGTTTGGCTGCACCTTGAGTGCTCTCATTGCAATCCAGTAGTCACCAGCTGTGGGGGGAATCCTGTCTGTAGACATCTGCCTGCCTGCAGGTAATCCCACCATCTCACCTGCCCCAGAGGTGCGATAACTGCCTGCAGTGGTGTACAGCAGGACTGAGCATCTGTACTGACACATTCACTTGTAGCCGTGGAGCAGAGTCCCAGCCTGGCTGGACACTTCATTTGGTGGGCTAAACCAGCTCATGGAGATGACGTGGAGCTGGAATTGCCTGCTTGTGTGACCACTAAATTCAGCTTTGCTTCCCATGGTGGTGTGGACAGCAGATCCTTAGCCTATTTCTCTGATGCCCATTTTTCACTGTTCCCCTGCAGGTGGAGGCGGAGGACCACCAGGACGTGGTGGTCTATGACCAGAGCACGCGGGACGTGACCGGCTTGGCTGCCGACAGCTTCCTCTCCATCCTCCTGGGCAAGTTGGACAGCTGTTTCCACAGCGTCTCCATCCTCACAGGTAGGAGCCCTGGGTTACCGCTTCATCTGACGCTCGTGCCCTTAGCCTGGAGTGATGGAGCTGTGGCCATGTGTGGCCACGTGCACCCACTTTCCCAGCCAGCAGGGTTGTGGTGGGAGGAAGGCAGCCCTGCAGGTGGGCTGAGGAGGCTCAGCCCACACGGGCATCGCTGGGTCCTCCCCATGCCTTCATTTCTTGCACTGTCCGTCTCCCTGCCACTGCACCCATCAGCCAGGGCGAAGGAAAGAGGAGGGTACAGAGGGGCTGTGGTGGCATGGATCCAGCCGTCCAAAAGCTGCCCTTTGTTCCCCCATCCCTGTGTTGCTTCATCCCTGGTGAATGTGCCAAGGACCAGACCTGGTTCAGGCACTCTGCTCCCTCTTGCTGCTGTTAAAGGGAGAGCAGTAGAAGAAATTCATGGATGTAGTGGAAAGGAGAAGGATGGCAGGGGCAGAGGGTCATCACTGAGTCAGGGTCTGCTGGAGAAGATGGTCTCTGGGCACAAGGCAGGAGGAGGCATGTGCTGCCCTAATTACAGGCCTTCTGCAGTGAAAAATGCGAGGCAGGCGGCTGATGAATGAAAAGCTCCGACCCAGCAGAGAGGAGAGAGAGGCAGCAAACTGCCTGAGGGAGAGCTAAAGCTGCCTTTAATTCCCCATGACTGGTACAGCTGGGCATCTGCCCGATTGACTGCCTTCCTCTGAGCTTTCTGCCCATGGAGGGGTGGGCAAGCACTGCCCCATGCAGCCCCTCAGTCCTGCTGAGCTCAGCCAAAAGCACAGAGATGGGAATCACCTCTGTCCCTCAACTCTGTCCTCATCCTGTGATTGTTTGGTACTGTTTTGGGGCTGAGGTGAAGGGTACTGACCTCTGTGCCCTCAGGCATCACAGGGATGGAGGGAGCTGTCATCCCCACAGTCCAGCAGTGTGACAGACCCTGGGAAGGGGTAGTTGTGATGGGGGAGGTAGCACAAGCAAGTGGCATTCAGGGAGCCTTGCCCATGCTAGGCAGGGGTAAATGCTGTTGAATTAGAACAGCTACATTATGATGGGGAGAACAGAACAGCGAAACAGCGAGATTAAACCCCCTAGTTTGAGGGTTTCAAAAGCAAGCAAGGACTACATGAAATCACATTAAAGCTAATTATTGTGGCCCAGGTTGCAGCACCTCTGATGAGGCCAGTGCTGGAGGATGCCACCATGAACTTGCTGTGGTAGCCCCTGGCCTGCCTCAGTAACCGTGCCTGCAGTTCCAAGGTCATCACAACATAAACAAGGGCACAGCTTGGCACATGCTGCAGGAGAAGGAAAAGGTGGATTTGGTTGCGTCTGGGAAGAAATCTGCTTAGTCATGGGGATGGGTCAGGAAATAGCCTTGGTGGTGTGACCCTGACAGCCCCTAACCTGCTCCCACTTCCCCAGGGCTGGGCGAGGAGCAGTGCTGTGTGCTGGCTGCAAAGCCCCAGGCCCCCAAGTCCTTCTGGAGCCAGGACAGCACTGGGTGAGGTGGTCCTGAAAGCCCCAGTGCCTTTTCCTGCCTGGTAAGGCAAGCAGAGGCTTAGGGGAGCCTCACAGTCTTGGTGCACCCCAGCCACATGCACAGCATGCTCTGGCAGTGTGCCACCCCCTCGGCCACCAGCACTGCCACCATGGAACCCCCCGCCAGCAAACCTGCTGCTCCCTGCATGACACACACATCCTCCATCGTCAGGGCAGCCATTTCCATCCCCCTGGGCTGCAGGAGCAACTCCCCAAGTAGGAGTGTGGCTGTGCTAGGCACCAAGCAAAGCTTAAGCCTCCAAAATTAAAAGCGCAGCAGGGCCGCAGTCTGATGTGGAACGTGGGCCACCAGCAGGTGGAAAAAACTGGAACTGAAATGTAGAACACTGGGTCATGGTGGCGGTGTTTCACGTGGAAATCATGACTGGAATGGCTGTGCAGAGCGTCCGGGGAAGGCTGGGAATGCTTGCTGAGAGGCAGAGCTTCCTCCTGCCTGCAGTGCGGGCAGCAACGGGCTGGTTTAGAGGCAACCCTGGAGTGCTTGGGAGGCCTGGGGCAGGATGTGCCAGTGGGCCTGATTCTGAACCCTTGCCCTTGTAGGGTTTAACCCCCTTGGTCTGTCCACTCCGGGCTCAAATACCTTGTCTTGCCCCAACCCATTTCATGTCTCAGGAGAGGTGCCTGGGTCCTCCTCAGAGGTGCCTTGTGACCCCAACGGGTTGGCAAGGGCTGCTGAAATCTCATCCTGCCCCTCAATGGATGCCATCACCCAGGGAACCTAGCTTCTGAGGGTCCCCACTTCAATGTGGCAGCTCTACACAGCCCCTCCGTGCTCCCCAACTCTCTCAGCCCCAGCAGATGCTGGGGTCCATGCCTCCTGTCCCCATCTTGTGCAAACACCAGGCTTGGCTGTTCTTGCTCACCTCCAGACCATCGACCTTCTGACCCTTGAAGCACCTGATGGAGGCTGATGGGTGAGGACAGGGGAGCTGAGGGTGGCAGGACTGGTGACAGGGACTCCTCAAGGGTTAACAGCCCAGAAGCAGCAATTCCAGCGGCTGGGAAGGAAGAATCTGAGTCAATTATTCCCAGTCTTGGAAATCATCAGCTTCACTTTTTTTTTCTTTTTTTTTTTTTTTTTTAATTGTGTAAGTATAAATAGTGCTGCTTGCTGCCCTCCATCCGTGGGAGCAGAAAGACTGTTGATTTATATGGTTTTCCTGACATCACATGAAGTGGTGGAAAACTGAATGGAGCCAACATTTTTCCTGCATTACGTAATGTCCCCTCCCTCCCAGCCCAGCTCTGCTATTCCTGCAGGAGCCTGACTGTTCTTTAACCTTTGTTTACTTCAGTACAAACCCTTGCTTTTTTGCTTTCTTTTTTTTGCTATTTTTTCTTTTTTTTCCCCTTTTTTTTTCTAACTTTGCTTTATTTTTTCCCCCTTATTCTTCCCCTTTGCAATCTCCCGCTTGGTTTTCATTAACAGCCATTATCTGCTTATGAAGCAGCAGCAGCAGCGGTCTGGCTCCATTGCTCCCTGATGGTTCCTGTGTGCCAGTTCTGGTGTTGGAGCCTGTCCAGAGCTGTGTGTGGTGCTGAGCTGATGGGTGCTGAGCTTCACCAGCTCCTCTCCATTTGTCCAGCTGCAGTGGATGGTGTGGAGATTTTCTTGTACTCCTATTCAGTGGCTGAAAGCCGAGGGATTGAGATGCTCGTCCAGATGATGCTCAGTCACCCATCCTGTCCCTACTTCTGGTCCTTAGGCTGAGGCCTGGCTCCTCTCGCCTGCGCTTGAAGCCGTGTGCCAGCTGGAGACAGATCCAGGATGGCAGTGTGGTCAGCAGTGGTGGGCTGTGGGGCTTGGGACCCCCCTTGCACGACAGAGACTCTTTTCACTGCGGTTCCACGTGCTGGGAGAGCTTTACCATTGCAATATCGTGCTCCGACCTGAAACAGGCCCCTCAATTGCTTTCTGAACTCGAGTCATGAGCTTTTCATCTGGCTCGGGAGCGCATGTGAGATCATCTTCAGCGCCCCCCTCCCCCCGCTTTTGTACCAATTCTTCAAGGAATGTTTAAATTTTCCAGTCCTGTTCTTTCTAAATTTGGAGTGTCTGTTTACTCCCAGGATTCGGAAAGAATGTAACAATATCATCAGCGACAAAACCCTCCCAGCCTCCACCCGCTGTCCTCCTCAGTGAGCAGGCTGGCCATGACCCAGGTCCTCTCCAGCCCAGCGGTGCCGCGGCCATCCAGCACGGCTGGACAGAGTTGTGATGGCATGGCAGGAGCGGTCTGGAGGGGGCTGAGATTTGGGGGATTTTGAGGGAATCTACCAAAGACAGGTGACTTCACCACAGGCAAAATGAAGTAGCGAGAAAGGAAAGGGGATTTCCATTGCAGGAGCTGACTTGGGCTGCCCAGGCATGAGTGGGTTCAGCACTGAAGCACTGGCTGGAAATATTGTAGAAACAAGGACTCAGGGACAGATGATTTTAATTTAAAAAAAGCAAAGAAAAAGCACTTCTGGGGGGTTTTTTTCTGTATAGGGACAGTCCGAAAAAGAGGTTAAACATCAGGGCAACTGAATGTGACTTTGCACATCCTTGGCTGAAAGTACTGTGATGCTTTTTCGTATCATGTCAGTGCCGATACATGCCAGCCACACATCTCCCTTGCTGCCTGCTCCTCTTGAAACATATTGGGCTGAGGAAAAGAGAAGATGAATGAAAAAAGCCAACCTAGACAGGTGCAAAAGCACATAGGCAGGGCA
The DNA here is from genome assembly GCA_013400975.1 of Atrichornis clamosus. Classification (NCBI taxonomy): domain Eukaryota; kingdom Metazoa; phylum Chordata; class Aves; order Passeriformes; family Menuridae; genus Atrichornis; species Atrichornis clamosus. The sequence continues at coordinate 16,155 of WBMZ01017615.1, read as the reverse complement.
GGCCAGAGGGGGCTTGCCTTGAGTCTGAGTCTCAGAGGCTAGAGACAGCACATGCATCCAAAAGGCAGAAAAAATACAGATGAATCTGTCATGGCAAATGCTGAAGCTGAAAGTTTAGCAGGATCCAGAACCAGGATTACAGTGTCTTCACAAACCCAATGTAAGATTAAAAAAATAATCTGAAACCTAAGAAAGAAAATACCCCGAACGCCCACACTTTGGTCACAGAATCACAGAATATTCTGAGGTGGAAGGGACCCACAAGGATCATCAAGTCCGACTCTTAAGTGAATGGCCCATACAGGGATCAAACCCTCAAACCCACAACCTTGGGTGTCATTAGCACCATGCTTTAACCGGGTGGGCTAATTCCATGGTTCATCAAGCTGTCTGATGGAAGTGGGGAAGCCGGATCTGACTGCAGCTGGCTATTTGATGGTCACCTTCCTCATGGCCCACTCTGCACAGCATCACGATTTCACCTCTTGATTTCAGTGTGTGCGTGTGTCTGCTGGGGACATAGCACATGTAGAATGCACTGGCTGATGGATTTTGTCCCCTGACTCCAGCAGAGCCTCTGCTCAGTACATGGCCTGAAGTGCACGTGCAGGTCAAGCATTAAGGCTGTTTCAGGTACTCTCAGGCTGTAATGTCTAAGAGCACTTGTGGACCTACTGGCATGAATCCATCAGATGTACCTACAAGGTTTTCCTGTAAGTGTAACTACTGTCTCTGAACCTCCTGCAAACACCTCTGTCCGCCTGTGGACATCTCCATCCCATAGCATACTGTTATGAACCAAAAGAAGCAGATCCTTGGCTGGCAGGAGTATGGGTATGAATAAGGAGGTCATGGCAGTGGGGTATGATAGGAAAGAGTGCGCATGTAGGACTCTCAATATCTTGCTTCTCCCTGATTTGGAAGTTTTGAAGAACCAGCTTTGCAAATGATATGAATGGAGTTTCTGGTTGTTTTTCATCTACAAACTGCCCACATGATGGTCAGGAATGGGAGAAGTGTAAGGGCTGTGGAGGGGGTTACACCCAGCTTTTCTTCAGGCTGTAGGTGGTGGGGTGCAGGGGGATTACCTGTGGTGATGTTTTTCTCTTGCTGTCCAGAGAACTGGAGGTAGGATACTGATACCAGCCTAGAGAGAAAGGCATTTTTTTTAAAATCAAAAGGTAACACCAAGGTTTGTGATTTTTACAGTCCTGAAGGTTTAGGTCTCTGAGCCTCCCTCCCTGTCATGCAAAACATCTTTGGAGGAGTTGCTTTCTTTCCTACAGCAAAGCCATCTGGGACCACTTTAGCCAGGGCAGGACTGTGTTTTCTTTGCCCTCTAGCCCCTCTTCAGTGGATGCTGGCATCCAACTTCAGACGGGTGCCTTAGGGAGTGCTCCCAGTCCCCTCAGCCCGAGGCACGGAGGCGGAGTAAGGTGCCCCCTTCTCACCCTCAACCACAACCAGGAGATGCCTGGGAGGCTTTCGGCCCCGGTGGGACCAGTGACTGCATCCCTGGGAGGGGTTAAGCCAGGTCACGTATGTGCAAGGCTGATTGTATTCCAGACCTATGCTCTAAACCTCCCTGTTTAGCAACGCTGTCGTCAGACAACTTGTTTTCCCGAATCTATAATTACCCTGAGGAGCTTCCCCTCCCCCTCCAGCCGTGTTTTTAACCATTGGACCCAGAAAAGGCAAGCAGAACGGTCAAAGGCAGAGGGGGACAGAGGAGAAGGGGCTTAGGGAAGGGCAGCCCTCTGGTTGCTATGACTTAGAAAACTGCTGTGTAATTTCATTTCTCATTTCTGGAAAGTTGACGGGAGGAAGGTGACTTCCCCAGTAAGAGATCCTGATGGGCAGGAGCCACTGCCCAGTTACAGTTTCCTTCCTTTTGAGAAATCTGCCTCCCCTCATCCGCCTCCCCCTTTCCCTGGGCCTGCGCTGCATGCTTACAAAAGGTCATCACTGGCAATTATTACAAGGTCCCAGTGCTGGGTGGAGAGAGGAACCACGAGCCCTGCCCAGCTGGGCTTGTGCCAGGCTATAGGTACTGCCATGACAGGGTATGAGGGTGCTGAACAGAGACTCATTCTGGTCCCTGATCTTGCAGGCGGGTTACATGAGTCTCTCCAACCCATTGCAGCAGATGTCTTTCCAGTGAGTGCTGTGGCAGTGAGAACAAAGTGAGGCTGATGGGGCTGAGCCTCTCTCCCTGGGTGATGCATCTCTGTCTGCTAAATATGGTCTGGAGGATGGGTGACAGCCTGGCCAGGAGGAACACCTGGCAAAAGGGGCCAAGGGGCAGCAGCTGATATGTGGGATGTATTTCTGCTCTATGGATGTTGCCTTTCATCTCTCTCCTTGGCAACTGTCCCTGCCCCAGCACCAGGTACTAACCCCTATACTGGTTCTGGCAAAGGTGTGAAGAAAATGGGGAGAGAGCAGGGAGAAGGATGCTGCATGGGGAATGGCGGCTGCAGGTGTACATCTTCGTGTGGCTGGACTTCACACTGGTGGAAGAAGAACATTGCTGAATATCTGTGCTTGCTTGTTTTTTGCTGAGGGTCAGAGGGGTATAGGACACTGGTGAGCCTCCTGCACTGAGGTCTACTTGGTTGTATCATGCCCAGCTTCCCACCTGGGGCTCCCAGTTGCCCCGGACTGAAAACTCAGTCCAAACACATCCTGAAGGAACCTGACATTACCAAAATAACTTGTGCCCAGGGCTCTTGCAAGCCTGAGGGAGTTGGAAACCAGAGGGCAGTGAGGGATGCATGTGTGTGCATTGCTGGGTCAGGGACAGGTTGAGGATTGCACCCCCTAATTCACCATATGTGTCCTGCAGCTTCCCCTGCCACTGGCCAGTAGAGTCAGTAGATCCACCCCAGTAGACCCCCAGCCACAGCCACCGGATGGCCTCGCAGCTGGATCACCCACCAGCACGGGTAGAGCACTGCTGGCGCAATGGAAGTGGGACATGGAGGCATCTCTGTCCCTGGGGGACGTTGGCACCAGCCGCCAGCATCGTGCATCCTCCCTTGTAGTGGCAGTGGTGGCAAATGTGGGGGACCACAGATCCCCCTGAGGGACCTGCTGTGGTAGCCACTTCCCGAGCATGGCTTGTGAGGGAAGGCTGCTTCTCTCTCTTCCAGCCTAGTTGGAGCACGCTTTGAATTTTATCCAACCTCTGACCCACATCTGATAATAATCAAACCGTATTTATTACAACAACAAGGCTCGTTAGGAGGCTGGCTCCGCTCGGGGTGGGGGGGAGGAGACAGCACTTAGTTAATGCCAATGACCTCATCTCATGTGATGTCATTCAAAGGAAAAACACTGAAGTCACTCACATATGGCTCAGCCTGGGGTTTTTCAGCCCATAAAGCTTCAGATTTTCAAAGGCACAATACATGTCCCCCCCTTCTCTCCCCCGCTTACTATAATCCTGAATGATTTTCTGGAGGCCTGGGCTCAGACCAATAAACTCGTAAGGAGCTGTGTGGAGATGCATTAAGGAGTCCTGCGGGTGGGAAGCGGGGGACAAGCAATTTTCTCCCCCAGAACAAATGCAAAGAAGAAAACACATCAGTCCCCACCTGCTTCAGAAGCCATAACAGATGGATAGACCCCAGTGAGACTAGGAAAGCCCACTCCTACATGTCCCCTCTTCTTGGAGTTTTGCATGTGAGAAAGCTTTGGCAAAGGGTGCATCTTCTCCAGACCATGGTCCTGCTTTGCTGGGACCAGGCAGGTAACTCCTGACATGGCCGTGGCACAGGTGCTAGCAGCCCAGTGCCAGCCCCTTTTCCTGCCAGCTGTTGGGACCCATTAATCTCCAGCTGTTTGGGATCACTCCAGGATGAGCATCCTACTGGGTGATGCTCTCAGTGGAGACATTGAAGGACAAGATGAGCTGGTGATTAGGGATCTGCTGTCTCCTCCCCAGCTCTGCCTTGCAGTAGAGAACCTCGGAGAAGTTATTTAATCTTTTGTGGCTCAGTTTCCCTCTTGGGAAACTGAGATCATGGCATTGCCCTTCCTGGTGCTGGGGTTCAGTGTTAAACATCGCCCAGGGGGTGCACGTTGGTCCTGCCAGGAGCAGCTGTGGGGAGGGGGTGCAGCCGTGGGGTGCCCTCACCGAACGAGGAGCAGCAGGGAGGCGTGATGGAGGGTGGTGCTGCATCCCCGCGTCGTCCTGGGGGTTTGATCGCACGCTGCCCTGGCAGGCGCTAAAATGAGGTGTGGGCATGAGCTTCCTCCCACCACGTTCCTGTCCCCGTATTAACTACGCGGGGCCAAACCCGGCGTGGTGCAGCGATCCATCTCCCGCCGCGGCTGCTCGCTGCGGGGGGCTTCGGGCAGGCGAGAAAATCGCGGTTGCGCCTTTAAGCAGGGAGCGAAGCATATGTCAGGCCGGCGTTGTGCTGCGTGTCTGTGTGCTGAGTAAGGAATGCGGCCGCATGCCTGACCCGTTAGCTATGAGCGCGGTACGGGCGCGCAGCGAGCGCGGCGGCGGATGGGGCGGCTGCTCCCGGGCTGAGCTCACTCGGGCTGGAGCGGGCGGCCAAGAGGGGGGCGGCCGGGGAAAGGGGGCTACGCCGAGCCCCCCTACCCCGCTTGCAGTTTTTTTAATGCTTTTTGTTTTTTCAGCCTGAAGGCTGGAGCCGGGGGGAGGCTGGCGTTGCTCGCCGCAGGGGCGCTTTTTTGGTTTTTTTAGTATTTTGTTTGCCCGCCAGCTGTTGTTTGGCGACGGTGAGAGGTGCCCCCGCGAGCCGCAGCCCAGCTGCCTGGATGCCCGTGGATGTAATGATTGCTCCCTCCGAGGACCAGTTCTGGACAGAGATGCGCGAGGGGCAGATGAAGCTGAAAATAAGGGTGCGGAGGATGAAGGAGAGCAGGGACAAGAGAGGTTTGTCAGCCGGCCCGGCGCCTTTTCTTCCGATGGGGACGGAGCGGGAAGAGGGGGCCGCGCCGCCGGAGCCCTGCTTTGCCCGGGGGCCGGAGATCGCCTTTGCCGAGTGGTCGGCGGGGAACGGAGCGCGGTGCTGGCGATACAAAGAGCTCAGGCAGCTGGCGAGCGGGGAGATGGAAGCGAGCGGGGAGCGTGCGGAGGGGAGCGGAGCGGAGCGATGGCCGGTCCCCAGCCAGGGGAGATGTGCGCAGCGCTGGCGGAGGCGGTCGGGCTGGGACAGGAGCTGCACAGACGGGGCAGCTCCTTCAGGCAGGTGAGCGGCTGCCCTGCAGCGGGCAGAGGCATCTGCAGCGGCCCTGGCGCTGAGCAGCTTTCCCACCCGGTGCGGGGTCCGGTGAGACTGCCCGGCCGCGGGGAGCGCTCCGGGTCCCCTGAACCCTCCACCGTCCAGGCAAGCTTGGCGAGGGCGCGAACGGAGCGCAGGAGGGAAGGAGAAAAGCTGCGGGAGCCAGGGCAGAATCTGCCGCCAGCATCTCTGCGCCCTCGGGCGCCGGGTTGCGAGGGCGAGGGGACACGCGCCCCTGGTAGAGGAGAGTGCAGGGGGCAAGGACGAGCGAGGACGGCGGGGAGAACAAGGAACCATCAGCTCAGAGCGCTGCGCTGCTGCCCACACCAAGGCAGCTGCCTGCTGGAGCCATTTCGCTTTACCAGCGCTGCCCTGCCTGCCCATCTTGGGTGGTTTCTTTCAGAAAGGGGTTTTGCAATGTTTTCACCCCGCCGGTGTCAGGGCGAAGGGCAAGCAGAGGAAGGGGATATTAACTGGAGCATCTTAAAAATATGCCGAGCCTGGGATGACCTAGATTACCGAAGGGTTGAATCAAGCAACTTCCCCTCCATCACCACTTAAAATGGGAGGCTGCTAAAAGTGCTTGACAGGTTTTTGTGGCGTGAAGCACATAACCCAGTGATGGTGTCATTAGTAATAAGTCACTCCTGGAAATGACACATTTTTCTTTACTTAGAACGAGTAAGGCTGGTCCAAAGCAGGCACAGTCACCAGAGGAAAATCAAGTCCAGCAGCTCGAGGAGTGTGTCCGTGGTTGTGTGGGCGGAGGGCTTCCTTTCTGCTGCTTTTCCTTTTTTTAAGGATGTTTTCCGTTCCTTTGGGAGAACGCGAGCAGGGTCTGGGACCAGTCTGCAAAGCGTGGGGGTCTGGCACAGGTTGGGAGGCAGCAAGGTGGTATAGCAGCAGATGGACAGGGGCTGTTCCAGGTGACTGATGGGGAAACAGGGAATGCACATGAATCCATAATAGGGCTGATTCATCGGCTTTCTCATCCCCACTGCCTGGAAAAAAAAAAGGAGCCAGCAGTGGGGTGATGAAATTTTGTGCCGAATGAGGGGATGGTGAAATCTGGGCAGGAGAGTGGGGGAGTGGAACAAGAGACAGTTGAAAACTGGACATCTCTCTCCAATGCACTGAGATGGGGGGATGTAAAAGAGCATCAGCCAGGAGAGGGCAAGATGGGCAGGCTGCAGAGCACCAGGATTTCACCAGGCATGCAGGAAGGATGTGCAAGCAAATGGGCTGTGTCTGCATCAGGCATTGATGAGAGGGATGGGGAAAATCAAAGGGGACTACAGCACCGAGGGAAACAGTGAGGATGGTGGCAGGGGGAATATTCAGGCACATCCCAGGCAGCAGGAAATGCTGACAAAGCCCCGGAGCTCCCTGGAGCACAGTGAGTAAGGATGGCAGTAAGCAGTGTTTCATCACGCCGCCCGGCTTAACTGCTGGCACCAACAAGCTCCCACCCAGCACGAGAGCCAGGGAGACGGCGTTTTGCAAAGAGGGATTTTCCCAGCGGCTCTGGGGGTTGATGTGCAGCATGCCTGGCCCTTCTCTTTTCCATCCTTCGATTCAACCTGCCGCAGAGGTGCTCGGCCAAGCACTCAGGCTCATTGTCATAAGAAGGTTGAGCATGATGCAGGTGAAGGCTGGGATTTTGCAGCTCCCCCCAGGTCTTGTCATCTCCTGCTGTATCTCAGTTCAGCAAGGTGGTTTAACACTTGGGGATGGGTATGCCGGAGTGTTGGGGGCAGCATGTTCCCAGTGGGGTTGGGGTGATGAAGAGAGGGCATCCAGGCACCATCCTGTCCACCAAGACAACACGGCAGTGAGGGAGCCATGCCGGCGTGGCGGCTGCTCCAGCAGCAATCCGAGGCGCGTGCTCACTTGCATGCCCCGCTGCTCCTTGCCACGTGCCGCCCTGGCAGCAGCTCTCAGCCACCACAGGCATTTTAATGAGAGCTGGGCAGAGCCTGGCCTCTCTCAGCCCCCTCAGCTGCCAGGAGTTTTAGTGGGGCAGAGGGTCTCCAGCACGAGCACAGGCGCAAAACCCACTAGTAGGGCTGTGGGCTGCTGCAAAAGCTCCAGCAGCTGCATGGGGAGCCGGTCTCTGAACAGCTCTGGCTGCTGCTCCTTAACATTCATTATTGGAGCAGTGAGGGTGGACTATAAAACACATCTTTAATACCCGTGTAAGTCTCCTGCCAGCTTCCCATGTGAGAGCTGGGGGTGAGGAGTGGGGTGTGGCAGCTGCTGGTCCAGCGAGGGTTTCCAGTTCTGGTTGTGCCTGTTCCCCTTCTTGCTGCCACAAACTGATGGCACAGCAGTGACATGTCACCTTTTCCCTATTTCTTCACAGGGAGCCTTTGAGCCCACGATGCGCAGGGGAGTCTGGTGAACAGGACATGCTGCTTGGTGTGTCTCTAGGGGAACAGTTAGGAGACTCATGGGGCTGGGGGTGTTCAAAAGGCATGTGGCTCTCCTGAAGAGCAGTTTTGGGGTGAGGCAGGTGCCCTGGGCAGGCCTTTTGCAGCTTCTTGCAGTCAGCGGGGCACAGCATCAAGGCCAGAGCTGTTGGGTTGTTTCAGAGGACTCTGAAGGAGGGGGTGAGTCCATGGGGCTGGAGGTGAACGCGCAGCCTGCAGCCATCAAAGCAAGGTGTGAGAGGCTTTTCAAGCCCCATCTCCACCTTACAGCTCCAGCCTAGAAAGATGGCCTCGGTGCAGGGAGGGACACAGGGGAGCAGCTGGGAGCTGGAATATCCATGCTTGGTGTGTCCCATACCTTCCTTTTATCCTCAGCAGTGTCTCTCCTAACATCTCATGCAGCTTAGTGGATTGTAAATCCCTGAAGCCGGGGCTTACCACCAGAAGGAAAACAATGCCACACCACATCCCTGTCCCTAGCCAGAACTTTGTCACTTTCTGTGTCACCTTCCCTGCACCACCACTGCTGCCCAGCCTTGGCACAATGCAACTTGCAGGTGACAGGCTTTGCCTGAGATATTGTCAGGGACCCAGTCATGAGTGGGGTGTCCCCTGAGACCACCTGAAGGGGACAGACAGGGCAGTGGAGGAGTCCCCAGGTATGTCAGAGTCCTAGCTCAGCAGGCCAACATCTCTGTCCTTCCACATTATAATCTTCCTTCCATGTCTGTCAGCCCAGTGCCAGCACTGGGGCTTTTTGTTCATTTTGGTTACAGCTGTGTCAGGGCCATGCACAGATGCTGGTGCAGGGACTGGCAAAGGGCCTCCTCACTGTGCAGTTTGCTGCTCAAGGGGAGGAGCCACAGGGCTCCCCAACAACTGCAGCAGTGCGGGTACCACAGGAGCCTATTCAAAGATGCTGCTGGCATCTTCCCCCTGGCCTGATGGATAGGCTCAGGAAGGATTCCCAGGCTGTTTGCCTTCCTCCTGCAGTGTCTGTTCTCACAATAAATCCAGTTTTACTGGGAGGTTACCATAGATGTTCAGCTGGAAAATGTGCAGAGGAGAGGAACTGTCAAAGGTGGGGATGGGGGAGAAGTTGTGGGGTTTTCCCCTCTCCTCTTTTTGCAGAGGAGGGCTGGGGGCTGGCCCAGAGGAGTCTACAGGGCACATCAGGAGGTGGAAGGGTGGTCAGGAGAGAGCTGTCCTTTCTCTCACCCTGTGAGTGAAACCCGGGATTGGGGAGATACAAGGCCTCTGTTGTTGCATTCTTCTGGCACGCTAGGTTGCTGCAACACCCCGTACCTCCGTTTCCCTCTTTCCTCTGGCCTGTTAACAGCACTTCCCTCCCTCCTAAAAGCTGCATTTCTCTTAAGCCTCACCACGAGCTTGACATCACACAGGGTTTTTATGTCTCTGGGGACACTGCTGAATGAACCCCCCAAATCTGGAGGGGATGATTTTCACTTCCTAGCCATCCCAAAAGCTGCCTGATGCTGGATCTTGGCCCCTCCCTCCTCCATCTTCAGCAGGAGCACTGAAAGCATACCCACTTCTGTTCTGGTTTCCTTCCCTTCTGGTTCCCACGTCTCCTCCTGAGCACCCTCTCTGCCTCAGGTAATTGCAGTAGGCAGAAAAACACTGTTTTTTCCAGTGAATGGTTTTGAGAGCCCCTCAGTGCTGGAGCCATGAGCTGCTTATGGGGCCGTGCTGCACAAGGACCAGCTCCTCCCCAGCAAACCCTCACCAGGGGAGGAGAGCATCAAGAAACCAGAGATCCCCAAACACCCACTCCATGACAAATACGAATCCTTCCTGAGCTTAATTCCACACGTGCCAAGAGAAATGGCACTCCTGGCACCAGCATTGCAAATAAAAGAGGGAAGGCTGGAGAGATCCGGTGCTGCCCTGGCTCCTCACCGCATTGTGCTCTGCTGCTCTCTCCCAGCAAAGTCTGGGATCTATGGCCTGGAGCATAGAGGGGAGGAAGGCCCAGGTATCAGTTGGAGCCCAGCCAGGGACATTCACTGCCTTTGGGATTGTTTTGAAGAGCTGCTTCGCTTTCTAAAAATGAAAGGCATGCTGGAGCAGCCAGTACAGGGTGGGGTGAGTGTTTCTTCCATGTTGGGATAGTGTCGGGTACCCAGCCCTATCTCTAGGATTTCCCCCAAGCCCAGGCTGCCCTATGCAGTTGCAAGCAGGGGGAAATGAGGACAGTTGGGCTGGGAGCATGCCCGGGCTCCTGGACACAGGGTTGAGGCTTTGTTTAGGACAAGTGAGGTGAGCTACAGGCATCATTTCAGGTGCCAGCATCCTCCACTGAGTGGCAGGCTGCCTGAGTAGGCACTGCAGCTGAGCGTGCTGCTGCCACTCTCTGCAGACATCCCTGCCTGCTTCACAGTCTTCTCAGCTCCTGCCTGGACTTCTCCAGGCAGGGCTGGCAGAGGACCTGCTGCCGGGTGAGTGCTGGCGGAGGCGGGCAATGGGGAGAGAGCAGCATGCCCCGACCTGCTTGAACTGTGAGATCACCTTAAAGACTCAACAAACCCATACACTGCCCTGGGCAGCTCCTGATGGATGCGAGTGAGCTCAAGAGACTGGGGAACTACGGACCAGAGCAGACAGTGATCCCTGGGGCTGCATTTGTGCACACCCTGCTCCCCAAAAATGTTCCATGTTCCTTCAGAAAAATTCCCATATTGTTTTGCACAAGCCCAGGGATCAGATCTGGGCCCCACTCAAACGCAAGTGCTGCAGACTTCACTGGGGGCAACTGAAGGAAACACATCCCACAAGGTTTCTGCCCCAGCATTGACCAGGCATCAGCACGGGGCAAAGCAGGGAGGTCACACGGGTCCATGCAGAGCTCTGGCTAGTGATGGATGCTCCTTGGCAATGGGGACACAGCACAGGGATGAGCAGTAACCAGAGCTGTGCTGCACCTGTGCTGGGCCTCCTGCTTTTGCTCTGATTTAATGTCCCAGTTGAGAGGTGATGTCATTTCGGAGGGAGCCAGAGAAAAGGAAGTGCTGGAAAAGATAAGGTGCTTTAACTCTACCCCTCCTAGCTTGCCTGGGTTTTGAAGCTGGGAGCTGTGTTAGCTGCCAGCCAGGAAAACATAAGAGAGGGGAGGAAAGAGGTTTATTGAAGGATACATTCTCCTTCTCAGGGAGTTGACACCAGGAAGTGCTGAGGTAGAAGGTGATGGAGTACCTTGGATGTTACCAGGTGGTGTGAGTATGATTTTGTGCACTGCTCTGGCTTCTCCATCACCTTCATCTCACAAACATGTCAGGTGGGTTGTCTGCAGCACCAGTCGTACCTCTCCAGAGTGGCAGTGCTACACCAGTAGCCAGAAAGGTGCTCCAGGAGGATCAGCAGAAATGTTACCAAAGTGCTGGAGAAGGTATTTTGAGAATATGCCAAGGCTGCCCTGCTTCCGAAGGGGAGAGAGACTGGCTTGTTTAAAAGTCTTGTTTAGCTGTGAAAGAGGGCCAGGGAGTCCCATGGTGCTCAGCCCAGAGGCTTGGACTTTCAAAAGGATATCACGGGGGCATCCTGGTCCCTCTGACAGGCAAAGGCAGTCAAGCCCCCAAGTCCTCTCTGCCTTTTGGGTGATGTCAGGCTGCATCTGCTTATTCACATGGGAAAACCTCAAGGGAGACTTGAGGCAGATATGACTCAACCTCCTCTCCGTTGCATGAAGCTACCACCCAGATGTCCTCAGCTGGGGGGAAGTGAAGTTAGGCCACTGCTGTCCAGACCTGGCTCTACCCTGGAGTACGGGATCAGTGAGTGAAAGCAAATCAGGATCACCAGTGGTCTTACGCAACCACACAGGACGTGCGACAGCACCGGGGGTTTTCCAGCTCCCCAAGCTGCCCACCGTGCAAGTGGGGCAGTGCTTGCAGCCCTGCTCAAGTCAGTGCTCTTCCCTCTTGAGCTGGCAACTGGCTTTCAGGCTTTTGACTTTTCACACTGTGACAATAGCTCTGTCTGTCACGTGCCACCTACTACAACCTCAGCTGGGAGTTTTCTTTCAACAGTGAGCTTCGAAGTGCTCAAGCTGGGTGTGACTGCCCAGCAGCTTGGTGTGGTAAACCGGACACTGCTTGCTGTCACATTCAGTAAGGTCAGAGCATGAAAAACAGCAATGGCCTGCAGGTACCATTATGCCAGCATGGTATGGCAGAAATCATGGGCTTGACAGGGCTGGGCGGAGGGGGCATCTCTCAGAAACTCAGTGTGTAGGTGTAGCCAATGTGGCAAGGTTTGGGCTGACCTCCCAGACCCTGGGAGCATTGCACCTCGGTGGGCTTGCTTGTTGTCATCCTACCCTGATAGATTTTACTATCAAAACATGACCCTGGGCATCCTCAGAATAGCAGGGAGCCAAGAAAAGGACTTTTTTTTCCTGTTTTTTGTCTGAATGAAGTTGAGAAAAGCCAACTTCATTGGAGAGGGTGTGGGATGCCTCACATGTGCATTACCATCCAGCTGCGACAGGAAAAGTCAGAGCTGGATCTCCGTTCCTTTCTCTGTGTGTGTCACAGTCATCACAACGTGTCTGCACTGGTTAGTGGTGGCTGGTGGCTTTTTGCTCCTCAAGGCTCTGTCCTCAGTGCCGCGGGGTTGTCACTGCTTTGTCCCCAGCCCAGGCCTCGATGTGCCAGGTACTGATGATCTCAGCCTCGCTGCTACAAGCTCAATGTCCCCATTTTCTCCACAGGAGGTTTTGCCACCTTCTCATCCTGCTTTCCGGGGCTCTGTGAAGGGAAGCCCGCTGCCATCCTGCCAATGAGCATCTCCCAGCCTTGCTTGCCCGTGGCCAACGTCGGCCCCACGCGCATCCTGCCACATCTCTACCTGGGCTCCCAGAAGGACGTCCTAAACAAGGTACAGCCCTGTCTAGGAGACATGTCTGCCCTGTTCCATCTGGGATCCCAGCCATGCAGAGGGGTAAAAGTATTAAGGACTCCTCTCCCTGCCGGTGGGAAGACCATACAGTGCCCTTTCAAAGGTGCCAGAAAGGCTGTGCTGTGACATCATGCCAGGGAAGGAGTTTTGTTTAAAAGAAAAGTAATGATGAGAAGAAAGAAAGAGGAATTGCAGTTAAAGTGCTGCCAGGCATCTGCCTACTGCAGCCATGAGGGAACCAGCCAGGCATCCTCATCCAGGGCAGGGAGGGAGGGAGTGGGACCATGACACCAGAGGGGAGCTGGAGACAGAAAGGAGGGAGAGATAATTTATGTACAGGGAGTAGAAGGAAATGAAAGAGAAAAATTACAAGAATGTGAGCCTAGGAGCTAGACTGGCTCCATCGAGCCTGCTGGAGTGGGCAGGATCTGGCCACTGGAGAGCCAGGGCCAAAATTCTGGGGCCAAAATCCTAAGGAGCCAATGCCAGGAAGGGATATTGATGGTTTCCTTCCCTCCCCATCTCCTTGGAGGGTATGGTTCATCTTTTGGAACTGTGTTTTCTGCCATCCCCACAATGTGGCCACGTGCTGGAGAAGAGAAGCATTGCCCCTGCATGACCTCTGCACGTGACCTCGCTCTGTCTCCTATGGACAGAGCAGCTTCTGGCCACCCTGGTTAACGTAGGGTGCTACCAATGACTCACTCCACTCTGTTGGTGAGACGTCTGCTCTCTCCTTCAGCTGATACTTTCACAGCTCGCAGTCAGAGTTTTTGCTAATTTTCTTTCTTGTATTTTCCTATTCCTCTCATACTGGGGTTCTTGGATTTTTCTCCTCTGGAACCCCTTTCCAGGTGTCTTTGGCCTTGCTTACTTTTACTTGGACCAAAATAAAGATCTGCTGAGGTTCAAACCTGTGTCATCTAAATTGACACAAGCTTTTCTGCTGGTCTCTTCTTTACTATCATCAGCTAGGCCAAGGCTGCACTAGGAGACCCACAGGAGAAAATACTGGAATGGGAAAAGGCAGGGAGTGTGCATGGCAAGACAGATCTTCAGCACTTAGTGCTGGCTGAACTCAGCTGATCATTTGATGGCTTCTTTCCCACCAGGACTTGATGACACAGAACGGGATTAGCTATGTCCTAAACGCCAGCAACTCCTGTCCCAAGCCAGACTTCATCTGTGATAGTCACTTCATGCGCATTCCTGTCAATGACAACTACTGTGAGAAGCTGCTTCCCTGGCTGGACAAGTCCATTGAATTCATTGGTGAGCTTTTCTCACAATGGTTGCAGACCCTGCAGTTCTTAGCCTTTACAACCTGAATCTTCTCTCCTCCATGGTCTTGCTCCCAGCAACCTTTGTGCTCTCACACAAAGGGGCTGAGGGCTGGGGAGGGAGGCTAGAGCCATTTTGCTCACCATTTCTGTTCTCTCTGTTTCCTCCACCATGCTCCAGACAAAGCCAAGGTGTCCAGCTGTCAGGTGATTGTGCACTGCTTGGCTGGGATCTCCCGGTCGGCCACCATCGCCATCGCCTACATCATGAAGACCATGGGTATGTCATCAGACGATGCTTACAGGTGAGTTTTCCCCTGAGGGCGGGGGTGGGTTATGCTGTCATGCTTCACTCCAGGGAAGGAAAGCAGGCTGAGCCCAGAAGAAGAGGGTCAGGGCTCACTGAAGCTCTGTCTTGCCTTGACTGAGTCCCAGTCAAACCAAACCAAACCAAATCTCCCCTTATAAAGCGCATGCAACAAGGAATGGTTGGGAGTGGAAAAAGGGAGTGGGGAGGCAGTCCCAGCTCTAATCCTGGGGCATCCCAAAGCTCCATGGTTCCCCAAGACCCCTCTCTTTGGAGGGTGTGGTCAGAAGTTTCTCGATGATGCCTTTTCTCCCCAAAGAGTCTGAGAGAGTATGGGTGACCCACTGAAGGGCCAAGCACTAACCGAGGTTGTCTGTGCCTCTCGGCAGGTTTGTGAAGGACCGTCGCCCATCCATCTCGCCCAACTTCAACTTTCTGGGCCAGCTCCTGGAGTACGAGAGGAGCCTGAAGCTCCTCAAGGCTCTGAAGTCAAAGGGCGACCGGGGCGAGGGGGACACGCAGCAGGACCCAGCAGAGGTGGCTGAGGGCAGCCGGCATCCCCTAACACCTACCTCAGAGAAGGCCGAGGACGTGCCGAGAAGCACCAGCTTGGCATCCCCACCCAGCGACCCTGAGCGGCAGGGCGGGACCCCAAAGGTCCTGTCTCCCACCACCCTGCAGCAGGGGCTCAATGGCTTGCACCTCTCCTCCGAGCGCATCCAGGACACCAACCGCCTGAAACGCTCCTTCTCCCTGGACATCAAGTCTGCCTACTCCCCCGGCCTGCGGCAGGAGCCCCCCGGACCTGCTGGGCCCGGGGAAGCCCCCAAACTCTGCAAGCTGGACAGCCCCTCGGGCCCCGGCAGCCTCAGTCCCTTCTCCCCGGGGGCGGACAGCCCCGACCGGCCCACGGGGCCTGAGCTCCTGCTGGAGGCCAAGGTGAGGCAGCGGCGGAAGCACCGGCACCCGGCGGGCTCTCCGGCCCACGGGCTCAGCCTCAACGTCGGCGGGACCTGTGCCGCGCGCAAGAGCCCCGGCGCCGAGGACGGGCTGCCGCCACGGCTCAGCCAGCCGCCCACCGCAGCCGGCGCCACCGCCGCCGCCACGGCCTGGAGCGGGGTGCACCTGGAGTCCCCCAGCACTCCCTCCGGCGAGGCTGGCTGGTACTTTGGCAAGGACTCCGGCGGGAGCGGCGGGAGCGGCGGGAGCCTGTTTCCCAGCGCTGGCCCATACCCGCCACCGTTCGGCTGCGGCGCGGCGGCGGCTGGATGTGAGATCAGACTGAGGGACAAGGCACGGGCCGAGCCGCGGGACGGGCGGCACAGCTGGCATGAGGAGGCCGGCACTGAGAAGCAATTCAAGCGGAGGAGCTGCCAGATGGAATTCGAGGAGACCATGTCCGAGGGCAGGGCTCGGGAAGAGCTGGGCAAAATCAGCAAACAGTCCAGCTTTTCAGGCAGCATGGAGATCATCGAGGTGTCCTGACACTCACCTGGGGTGCCTGGAGACCTGGGATGGGAATGGGGTGGGGGGATATTTAAGCTGGGGGAAGAGGGAAGGGGGGTGGCGGGGTCGGGGGGTGTATTTATACTTGCGCGTGCATTTTCGGGAGCGCAAGCGCTGAAACCGAAGCGAAGGTGGATGAGTCTTTCCAGAGTCAGGAAACATAACGGTGGATGCTTAGTGTCCCTCCTGCACTCGCCCTGGTCCTTCCCGCCTATCCCTAGGGCATTGCAGCCCTCGGAGACCCGCACTCAAAATTTGGGCATAGAACTCAAGTGGGAAGAGGCAGGGGTTGCAATTTTGGCTGCGGCGATGGGTCACAGCACCTGGAGGGGGAACCACAGCTGTCCCTTCCCTGCACCCTGGTGCACTAAGCATGCTCCCCTGTGTTTCTCTGGCTAAGTATCCTAAAAATGCTGCACTGGAGCAGCCCTATACATATATAAATATATATTATATAT
>WBMZ01017610.1:0-21155 GCA_013400975.1 Atrichornis clamosus | reverse complement strand
AGGGGTCACTGAACCCCCTGAGAACGACTCCTGGGGGGACGCTTCTCAGAAGGCCGCTGGGCACCTTGCGCTTGTCCCCTTGCTCCTATCTGGCCCAGTGACCGCAAGGTGCTGACGGCGGCATTGCATCAGTATGGTGATTGCTACATATCTACCTTCATAAATTGCCACTGGAATTATCCCAGTCTCCAGAGGTATGCAAATCATGTGTGGATTCAATGTGCATGGGGCATCTCAATAAATTGGTGATAACGTGGAAGAAACAAGATTATTTTTTAGACTATCCATGGGAGGTACACCTAAAACATCTTATAACTCTTACCCAAGTGAGAAATTTTTAAAACATGCTATGTCTCTGTCACATACAACACATTTCTCTATAAACAAGTCTGTCTACCCAGAAGGAAACAGTAAGAAAGGCTTTGTGAATCTTGGAAATAACCTAACTTCAGGGAAATACTAACATTCAAATGGCACCTTCTGCTTTGACAATTTGTGTAATGCTTGAAAATCAATGTGTCACTTTGTCTTGATAAAGGAGAAGTGCAGGTAATGGATTAATTGGATTACTGAGTGTAATGAAAATAGTCCCAGGAGAGCACAGATGCAAAGAGACACAAGCAAGGTTCTGGACTACCCAGCAACAGCTGAAAATACTTCTATTTCAGACATGCAGATCATGACCTGACTTTTAAGTGTAGTGATCCAGCATATGGTTTACAGTGGAGTTTGGAGGAATAATCACCATTGGTGATTATTTTCTGGAATGTCAAGGAAGATACATAACTCTCCCAGTAGCATTCAGTGTATGAATATTTCAGTCTTTCTGGATTAGCACCTTAGCTTTACTGTGACAAGTATGACACAGCAAGCACCCTTTTCCTCATTTTAAGTAATTCAGACATTATCTCCTACTGATGAAATGACAATGCTCTCTCCTGGTTTACAATTTTTAATTTATGATGTGTGGACTATTTCTATGAGGTTCACAAGCAGCAACAGAAGGCAAGCCAATTGCCAGCAGGCTTAAATTCCCTCTAAATGAACTGTATTTTTCCATGCAGTGGAAAAGACTGGTGAGATCTGCAGATGAAAAAATAAAATAGAATCAATTTTTGCCATTTCAGATTGAACTTTTTAAACACCTAATTTTCCCTGAAAAGAACCCCAGTTTTATTAAAGGGACCAAAGAAGTGATTTATCAATTAATTCAATGCTACCATAACTACAGAGAAGCACAAAAGGGTGCACTGTGCTTTTGTTAAACTTTTCTCAATATAGGGAACTGCACGCGGAAATTGATGCCTTCCCTATGTTTTAGCTGTTAATGCATAAACCAGCACAAACACTCATGACCTAACGTCTCCACAAGGAACTTTCATGTTCTCTCACTTCTTCCTTTCACTTTGGAACTCGTGGAAGTTTTTTTCTTCATGCTACCTTAAAATATCAAAACAAAAAGATGCAGGAAGAAAAATCAATTTAGGCAGTCAATGTGATATAAAAAATCTTTTTTTTCACATCTTTTACAGCAACAAATATATGCAGGGCCAAATTCTAAGCCTTGTTAAAAGTGAAGGCAGGATGAATAACAATAATTTTAGTTTTAAAAAATTATGTATGATTTATATGCAGAGAGATTTCCATATTGGTCAGATTAATTACTCATAATTAATAATTCATCCATCTCCATTAAATAATTTTAAATCATTGAAACCTCTATGCCAGGCTGCACAGATACCTCTCCTAGGATCCCAATCACATTAAAATTACATTACCATCTGCAATACTAGTTCTGAATATTTAAAACATACTTTTAAAATTCTGCCCCCATTTAAGGAGAGAGTAGCCAGCATGGAATCAGGAACTGAATATGTATAAATCAAGTTCCTTACACTGAGGTGAAATAATCTGAATTCCCCAGGAAGTGAAGGACTGACTTAGGTTCTTCATTTTTAAACGTTGGTCCTAATTTATATGACCAGAACTGCTAGATCACAGTACACATGTACTCGGTCATTCCGTTCAGTTATGTGCAACTAAAAGATCATTTTTTCCTTGTTTCTTCCAGGAGTCCTACTATCTACCCTTTTCTACCTGAGCAAAATTACTCTAAAAATAGAAGGTTTTAATACGCAGTTTGGCAGGTTAAAGTACAACTTGCTGAGAAACTGCATTTAGTGTAGGCAGCCTCAGCAGCATTTGGGATGTGTGGTAATTGTAGGATCGAGCCTTTTTTTCAGGAGACAAATCCCAAGAATCTTGACATTTATTTTAAAATATATGGAGCTAAGATGGTCGATTAGTAAATAGTTCCTGTTTGCTGGCAAAGAAATATTTTCAAACTTACTCAGCAGTTTATGTCAGATGTTGAATGTCTGTAGTCATAATCTCAAATTCCTGTTTGTTATCAGTCAGTTGCTTTTTCTTTTTTCCATGAAAACAAGTAGTTTCACAGGACTCAGTTTCCCCAGATGTCATACTTTTCACAAACAGGGTGTAAGCCACTTCTTGTCTTCCTCAATGCTGAGATCATGAAAATCACTCTGATCACTTATTTCTCCTGTTTCCTTCGTACTGAATGTTCATTAATCCATACCTGACTATCAATGGCTTGCTTCACAAAAGTTTTAGACGATGAACAGTGACTGATTTTTATGTGGAAATCTCACTGGGGACCTTGCAGACCCACAGAAGATGGGCCTATTTTTCACTGGGACATGACAATACCAGAGCAGTGGAACACACAGTCGCAAGCCTCGGGGCACTGCTGTTCCTGTGCTGTCATCGCCTTCAGTGGAGTCTTCCAGGGCACAGGGGAAAAATCTCCCTTTTCAAAGAGGCTTAAGATTTGGGAGGTTATGTACTTACTTCAACATAGGGCACAGGAACTCAAACATTGCCCAAAAAAGTGATGTAAAGTGGTGCTGCCACGTGCTGCACCACTGAGTACTGAAGCACAGTCGTGCTAGGTAGGCCAGTGCTCAGGAATTGAACAGTGTTGTGATCTGTGCCTAGGCAGTGACACTTGATGGTTTTAGATCATTAGGATCGCCCTCAGCAAAGTTTTGGTCCAGCATAACAAACAGACTCCCAAAATTTCCTAGACATGGCAGTTTCTCGTTGTGGCCATCATGTTTGGAAATGCAAGTGGGGTTAGCTAACTGTGGGCTCAGGATTCTAAGGGGATTGGCCTCTGTGCCATGAAAAGTCTCTGCTATGATTGATTTACAAGCATAGATGTAATCAACAAATGGAACTCTTACTTCAGTGATTCTCTAATTGTGATCTTTAGATTTTACTATTACAATAGCTGGTATCTACAAATCATACTATGGCCTCCAAATCTGCCCCAGAGCACGCACAGCACAGCAGGATAGAACCCACAACTGTAATGCCTCTCTGTCTGCAAGTCTCCTGACTTAACCTTGGGTTAAATCCAACTTTTCCATCTTCCTTCCTTCCCTCTAAGGCTGACACAAACAATGTGCGCCTCCCAGTGGAACTGATAACTGCACAGGAGGGACTTGGCAGCCCCAGTACACGTCTTTCTGGACAGCTAACGTAGGAAAATGGAACTTGCCTTTGGAAAAAAGAAAAAGCAGCACTAGCAAGTTCTTATACTTTTGGAATGAAATTCAAAATCAATTTTTCCTGCATGGGAAGAGAGAACAAACACTGGCAACAGCAGCTCAGTCCAAAGAAGACAATACAAGTTTTATTGTTGATATTTTTATGAAAAGACAATATAGAAAAATAATCACTCGTATAAAAATTGGTTGCTTTTTTGCCATTTTGCTCTTGAGATATAATTGCAGCAACAGCTCTGCAACTTTGTGTTTATCAACACGGTATGTCAGAATACAACAAAATGGTGCAAGTTGAAAAAGTGTATATCATGTAGACAGTCATCTTTAGTCACTGCATCATTCAATTAAATCAGCAAGAATTCTATAGAAATGAATAGCTTAAAATTAATAAAAGGTCTACCTTATTCTTTATGCACTTTGAGAGTGCCTTTTTATTTAAGCACAATTAATTTTTCCATATGTTTTCCACTATGATTTTTCCCTGTGTTTCACTTCCACTCTTTGTCTCTTCATCAGACCAGTGAAAAATAAAATTGGAAAGGAGAAGTGTCCATGGAACAAAGGCAAAACAAAGAACTACGGGTGTGGAGGACAGAGGGATTCTGAAACAGCAGATTTAGTGTAGTTTGTAGTATCATCTTTCCAGACTGCCCAGCAAGAGGTTACATTGCTCAACTCGTTATGTTTCGATGAAAGAGAAACCCATGACTATTGCAACCAGGAAATGCTGACATAATGGAGTTACTAAGAAAACCTGAATTTTAGTCGTTCTCCATGTTAGACACATTGCAGGCAAAGTCACACAAGTTTTACGCACATTAATACCACTGCTTTTTTTTTTTTTTTTTTTTTTTTGGTCTTGAAAGGGCTTGTGACAACCAGGCAAAATGCTTTCTTTTTTCCTTGTGTGTCAGTGTACAAATTGAAATAGCATTTTCCACAGACATATGGAAAAGAACATGTTGAGCCTGCAGCATGGTTGTATCCTGTGAACAGGTTCATTGCAAGGAATGGGCATTGCAGGGCACTGCCAGCAGGACAGAGTCAGACACATGTGGGTATCTCCTCCTCCACAAGCACTTTTAATGCCCATGAAGAGACACTAATCCTGTATTCAAGAATTCTCTCCGTATCGAAAATTCTGGACAATGAGCTGCCTATGAGACTACACCAAGGCTCCAACACACTTTGAAAAAGTCATTGCTGGCAGTAGCAGTAGCTGGATATATGGAACATTGAGCCAGTTAAATTTAACTAAAGGGAGTTGCTAGTGTAGGCAAGGGCTCTGCGGCATGAAGCAAGGAAGAGAAAGGCAGCATTATCTGTGTAATTTGACCCAGATGAGCAAGGCAAGGAGAGGGATGGAAAAAGACATGACGAGGTGTGGGACCTTGTGCACTTGTGGTATTACAGGTGGGTTATTCCCATTGTGGTGGGAAACGAGGGGGTGGATGCCACTGCAGGGCATGGGACCATCTGCCTGCTGCCCACTGGGGTGATTTGCATGAGAGGAAGTGAGAACACCAGTTGCAAAAGGCAGTACAGCTGAGCCTATGTCCCTGTCTTGGCACCCCAGACTGCTGCTAAGTCCCTTGCAGGGACCTTTGCTTTCAGATCAGTTTTTACCCCCACTCCTGTGTTCTCCTGTTAGCAGAAATTCACTTTTCATACTCTCCCACATTTCTGAAATGGTAATATGGCTGAATTCCATTGATATAATCAAATAAAGATCAGCATAAAAACATTAATATATAAATCTTTGTGTCAATTCAGCAAATATGATAATTATCTCTCACAGTCAAGAAATATTTTTTGTGACAAACAAACGATAAGGTGTAGGTATTTATCTAGCCATTGTTTTTTAATGACCTTCATTTTTAGGCCCTGAAGATGTGTGCAAATGGCCTCCGTACTAAATAACTTCAGCTAAAGACATTGACTAAATCAGTGCCAGTTAGGATTAGAAGCCAGAATTTCTAAAATCTTGGTATGCATATTCAGCTACCTCTTATTATCTACTTCCTCCTATTCAAAGCAAGTGAACACAGATAAATCACAGACCTACACATTTTACAAATGATGTAAAAATTGTGGTACTAATTGAAATGAAATATGAGGAGTGCATGGACAAAATTTGAATTGTTTGCCTTAATGTTCCAGCATGCTGCTAAGTTTGAATCCTTGAATCCTCTGCTCTTCTAATTGGTACAGGAATACAAAATGTCCCTTTTGTTTAAGAAGTCACTAGTATATCAGCTTCAACTGAAGTAAGCAGAAGTGAAGCAGCTTATATTTTCCTGCAAAAGCAGGTGATCAGCAGTAAATTCTGGGTGATGAAAGGAGTGTGTTTCATGACAGAGAGATCTCAGGCAGAACTAACCACAAGTATGTGTCATTCTTTATTTACTTTGAAGTTGAGAGGGGAAAGCTAGTCTGCCCTTAACATTTGAAAGCTTAAAGTCACACTCAAAAGATCTTCAAGTTATTAGTAAAACTGAGGTTCTTACACCTGCTATAATTCCCCAAATATATAAATACTCTGCTTTGATATGTAGCTCAAATATATAGTTCTTTCCATTACTAATGTAACCCAAATAATTTGGTACGTTTTAAAACAACCCATTAGATGTCTTTGTAATTGATTGGTAAATAGGTTTCTGCTGGGATTATCATATAGCAGCCCCAAAAAGCATAAAACTACTGAATTTCTGATTCTAATTTAAATTCTACTCAGAAGTAGAAAACCACAACAAATCTGTTCTTGCTCAAAAAAAATATTTTTTGTTAATTTGTGATTTAATGGTTTAAAGAATTTTCTCAAACGTGATTTTATTTATTTTGTGACACATCATGCTTATAAGATACTGCATATTTTTATACTGGGAAAGGCTCACCTCATTTACTTCTTAAGTTGCGATTAAGAGTATCCTTGTTGCTTTCTCTATTGTAGTAATTTTCATTTTTTTTCACCCTAAGAGTTTAACTAGGATAATTCAAAATAGCAGTTCTGAAAGATAATTGAGCTTCTTAAAAATAAATCATCTTGGTTTTATTTGTATTTCCCCTCATTTAATTTGACACAGACATTTATTCCCTGGTTAAGAAGCTCAGGACAGGCATACAGCACCCATCATATGGGGCTCTGAGAAACTGGGTCTAGTGAAAGGTGTCCCAGCCCATGGCAGGGTCATTGGAGCTAGACAACTTTCAAGGCCTCTTCCAGCCAAACCGTTTCATGATTCTAGGATTAGAAACACAGCAATACCAAAAGCTTGGCATCAGGGTGTCTCACAGCATTTTTATCTGAGCTTAAACAAAAAAAAAACCATCCAGAAACTTTAAACAGTTTAACAGTCTAAAAAAGTTCATTCATTAGAGAAGGTTACTTACCCTGCATATCCCCCATAGATTCTGGCCTCTTTTACCAATTACCATGGTAATTTCCACTGCTCCTTGGATACCTGTTCCGACTACTGCCCTTATTCATTGCTGTATAGGACACTATACAGCAGCTAGATGTTATACAACAACAATAATAATGCCTTTTATGAATTTAAAACCAAAGTGCGAAATAGCTGTTATTCACTTTTTCAAGAGTGTGGGTTGCATACATGGTGTGAAAATGCAGAACAAAATGTGTAGAATACTTTTCTCCAGTGTCACAGACACTTCCTTGCCACAGGGGACCGTCTCTGCATTGGACAGTAGGAGGACTGCTGTTCTCTGGGAGCACAGCACTGTGAGAACTGTCCTTGCTGGGCTTGGCACAGGCACCCAGCTGCAACCAGACTTGACTCTTCCAGAAAATGTATTAGCTAACAAAAGCCTAAGGAAGTATAAGGCAACCCTTCCAATTTTGCTCTTTCCAAGCCTTTAATTTCCCTCCTAACCAAACTTCACCAGTCTTTGAGAAAAACATCTGCAATGACAGATGACTGACATTTAAAATTTAACGTACCTTTGATTAGACTCCAAAATGCCTAGCAGAATACTTATAGCCTGATTCAAAGAGGTAAAGAGCATACTATGTCTCTGTTGTTATTTTAGGAGAACTTCAGGCACCAGCCTATCTGTAAGAGCAAAATGTGAGATAGTCAAGACCTCAATGATCATCCCGCCACTTCAGAAGTCCATGTATTCAGGCAGGCAGGACCCATCCTCACTGGACCCAAAAAGTGGAGATTGTTGGGATGGGAAAAAGTAGAGTCCAGGAAGGGAAGAATCCATATGCTGTGCAAATGAGGATGTACTCAGGAGTCAGGACAGGCCAGCCATCCATTTCCCCCTTCCTCAAGGAGATGAGGTGAGTAGAGTCCCTTTGCTTGGCTGCTGGCAATCATTTTTCACCTCATTCTTTCAGCAGGGCACTTCAGCTTGACAAGGCTTTACTCCATTTTTGAGTTCATAAATTTTCAAACTTTTAAGCTTGTTTAAGCCTATGGATGACTTTGGGTCTTCATATTTAAGAAAGGCTTTCAGGCTTAATTTGAAGACTTCCAAATAAATAAAAGTACAATGATGTTCCCAAGTGTGCTTTTGCAATAGTTAAGCTGGGGACCAGAAATGTTTTCTGTTTACTCTGTAATTTTTTATTACCTCTGTTATTTGTTAACTTCCCAAAGGCCATCATCAAGACAGATCTTGGTCATTTTCTTGTTAAACAAAACACTTGTGGCTAATTGGTCTTCTCCTAAGAGGGAGAAGTTTGATTTCCTCAAATATCCCTCCTCAGTATAACACACTGGTTTAGGTTCCTTTCCTTTTTCAACTACTTTTCCAAACATGGACATCAGCATTGAAAAATCTGTTTCATTTTGCTCCCATCAATGCTGCACAGAGTTAATACTTCTTCCTTAAGCCACTAGAGCTAAGGATTTATCCTCTTTGATCTAAAACACTGGGCTGCAGACCAGGCTAAACTGGTTTTTTACTGTCATCTGTATTCATGTGCAGTTCCTGTTCAGTGTCACTGATGTCTAGGAAGAGGAAAACTCAATTTTGTCTTTTTTTGTCTTTTCCCTCAAATATGGTTATATGTGATTGTGATTGAAGGCTTTTCAGAAGTCCAGTCTCCCCTTACAATTGAAGAACAGAAAAGCAAAAATGGAGTCAGAAGCAGGGGGGGAAAAAAAGCCCATTAAATAAGAGTACCACCAGGAAGAAGAAAGGGAGGGGAAACTGTAGCAGGGTGTTAATAACATTTATCTTTGATGATCACGGAACCTGTTTTAAAACGTAATTCCTCATTCTTCAATTATCTACATAACATCATTTTACCAGGTTTCTTCTGTGTATATATAGTGCTGTTTTATATTTCAATCTTTCAATATATACAACACTGTAAAATTCACTGAACTTTGAATTGTTTTTCTTCCTTTCTAGCTTGTTTTTCCAGAGGAAACAGCCCTGTACAACTGTGCCATGTGCCTGTCTGCATCCCAATTCCAACTTCCTTGTAACAGCCAATTAAAGCTAAGATTGAGAGAGTGCAACATTCTCAAAGATGCTAAGTTCTTACAAGTTACTTGGAAAATTAGCAGTCTAAAAGAGGAAAAAAGCCAAACTTAGTATCTCATGGTGAGTCAAAGACAAATCCCACTCAATAACTCTATTTGAAGAGCCAGCAGCCATCTGACCAATGTGTAGGCACATTTTGGCTGGTTTGTCCTAAGACACAGAATTGCAGAAACACGGAATCACAGAACTATTCAGGCTGGAAAAGATCTCCAAGAGCACCAAGTCCAACCTCTGACTGATAACCACCTTGGCAACTAGGCTGTGGTACTAAGTGCCACATCCAGTCATTTCTTGAACATCTCCAGGGACAGTGATTCCACCACCTTCCTGGACAGTCCATTCCAAAATTTAACAACCCTTTCCATAAATAAATTTTTACTGATGTCCAACTTGAACCTCCCCTGGCACAGGTTGAGGCCATTTCCTCTCATCCTGTCACTTCTTACTTGGGAGAAGAGGCCAACCCCCACCTGGCCACATCCTCCTTTCAGGCAGTTGCAGAGAGTGATAACGTCTCCCCTGAGCCTCCTTTTCTCCAGGATAAACAGCCCCAGCTCCCTCCGCTGCTCCTCACAGCACTTGTGCTCCAGGCCCTTTTCCATCTCTTGCCCTTCTCTGGACTCGCTCCAGCCCCTCAATGTCCTTCTTGCAGTGAGGGGCCCAGAACTGGACACAGGATTTGAGGTGTGACCTCACCAGTGCTGAGTACAAGGGGACAATCCCTGCCCTGGCCCTGCTGGCCACACTATTGCTGATCCAAGCCAGGATGCCATTGGCCTTCTTGGCCACCTGGGCACACTCTGGCTCATGTCCAGCTGCTGTCACCAGCACCCCCAGCTCCGTTTCTACTGGGCAGTTTCCAGACACTCTGTCCCCAGCCTGGGGCACTGCCAGGGGTTGTTGTGACCCAAGAGCAGGATCTGGCATCTGGCCTTGTTGAACCTCAAGCCATTGGCCTCGAACCATTGCTCCAGCCTGTCCAGCTCCCTCTGTAGAGCCTACACCTGTATTTCTGAATCAGCCACAGGAAGTAGTGGTGATTTTCTGTGTAAGATTGGTGGGAAGGAGCTGAAGGTGAACCTGAGGAAGGGCAGGACTAGGGTCTATAAAACACACAACCATAGGAAACTAGACTTCATTTGTCATTTTGCTCTTCATTTTCTGATTAATTTTTAAGAAATTACCACCTTGTTAATGAGAACAAGAAAAGGGGAATGTCTGCCCTAAAAGCAAGAGAGGCCATGCCATTTCCTGTGCCTGTGGAATCTTCAAAGACAGCTTGCAGAGACCATGAGTCAGGCACCTCCCTCCCTCCAAATCACATGCTTGTGTGGAAGCTATTAGTCACTTGTGTCATCTATTCTAGAATGGGACAAAAAGTTGAGCTCAGTGAAATACTTTGTAAATATAAATATCTTCTAATAGGAAAACAATTATTTCCATTCCTCTAAGGAAACTGTAAACAAGAAAATAAAATACCTTCTTGAGATACTTGCTGGATCCACCTTTGGTATTTCTTAAGCATGTTCTGTCAGTACAACCAGTTGGATGATTTCTCCACACAGCACCCAAAACGCATTTCCAGTTACAGCTGCTCTGCACCTAAAGAAAGGCAGGCAGTCTCAGTGGACTCTGCACCAGCTGCACAAACAACTGGCCTCATCATTTTTGCTTCCTTTTGTTTGTTATATCAATAGCTAAGAAAGAAACAGGTCAGTGTCTTGCATCACCAGAAAAGTGTCTGAAGACAAAATATATTTTGCTATTTATTTAAAACTATTCTACAGTTACCCATATGTAGCAGGGCTGGTGTAGTTTTTTCCCAAAGCAGTGAAAGTTGCAGAAGTTGCCAACAGCAGACATGCTATTCCTTGAAATACACTTATCAGCTCCAAAAGGTCTGGAGTTACAAAGACTTTCAATCATGTGAAATACTAGAAACTTTCTATTCCAAAATCTATGCACGGGTAGATTTCATTGAACTTTCCCAAAAAATAAAGAAACATGTATTGGTGTCTTGTGACCAGTGAGAAATTAAACCATGTAACAGTTCCATAACAGACAAGTAACTTCCTAGGCAGTCAAGACTTGTTACAGAAAATGACAGCACTCACAATGGAGAATGACTTAAACTGTCACTGAGGCAATGGGCAAAGCTGCATTCAGGTATGTACATCCAGCCTAGACAGATTATAGCTCTAGTGCCTGGCAGGAGATGCACTGTTTTCAACCATACAATTGCGGGCAGAGGCTCTGATTTCTGTATATGCTTATATATTATTCTTCTGTGTTTGCGTTTCTTAAGAAAGAAAGGTGTTTGGTTTTTTTTTTAAAGGAAGTTAAAACTCTAAAGCAGAACATGTACATATGAGTTTCTTAGTAAAGTCCTGCCCTCTGGTCACAGCTGCCAGCCTGAGAATCTCCTGGTGAGGTGAAGCAGGGAATCAGGGCTCCACTGCCTGTCAGCCCGAGAGCACCTGCGTCCTCTGCAGCTGCCCCCGCGCCGCGGGAGCGGGCCTCTGTCTGACAGCGGCAGCCGTGCACCGCGGCCGCGCCGGGACGGCTCGCGTCCTCTGTCTGCGCCAGCCCCGTGTGACACGGAGTACAGCCAAATGTCCAGGGTCTGCCAGGCACAGCTGAGCTGCAGCTGAGCTGAGTGTTGAGGGAACAAGCTGCTGCTTCCTCAGCTGGGGAGTCACGGAGGGGCACCACAAACCCACCATTTTACAAATTTTCAGGCTTTCTGGGGAGCCAATGAAATGGAACGGGTTCAATGTGTCTTTAAGTGTAACTTTTGGGTTCAAATTAGAGTCGGCTATTACAGAGGTCAGTGGTGGCCAACCATTACCTTCCTACTGGCTCTTCAATGGCACACACAGTGGTATTTGGCTCCTGAGGGCAGATCCCTTGCTCAGAACCAAGGAAATGTCTCTGAATCCCAGCAATTAGCACCACAGGGAGGACTAAATGAACCTAAGTGCTCAACCAGGAGCAAGTTGTCTCACTGATGATTATACTGCAGCATTCCTGGAAGTGTATAGGACCTGAAATGGCCAATACAGATCGACTGAGACAGTCTATGAAGCAGACTTCAGTCTATGAAGTAGTTATTTGTTCTAGTTGATTCATCTCACTTCTGTTTACTTCTACACCCAGCCTAATCTTATCCTAGTGCCGCTCTTCAACAGCATTTTGTGCAGCTAAGTGTAAATGTAGCTCTCCAGCTGCTTTCATTTCTTTCAAGGATTACGCTCAAATCCATCTTTGCATTAGTTACCTCACTGCTCAAAATCAAGACCTCTGTTGCCTTATTTATATGTACCTTCCACATTCTGCAGATTGCTAGATTCACCATTAATCATTAATTGCAATTATAATCAGTCAAAATCCAAAGCAAGTTCACCCTGTTCCTTTCTGCACTTTGACCAAGACACTCTCAACATTGCAGCTCTATTTTAAATGGAATATTGATGCCACAGACTCAACATCTGAGTTACACCGTGGCAAGGCAGCTCAGCCAGTCTGGGTGATGGTTATATAAAGAAGGATTTCAGTGATCTGATCTGATGAACCCCATAACTGGACTTCTTAAAAGAACCTTCTTAAATCCACATTCAAAATGTTCATGCTACAGAAGATTTACTTCTACTAGAGCTCTTGCCAGCTGCAGAGGGAAGCAGAAGAAAAGGCAAACTGAGCTTCTAAGTCTTTATAGTCCTAACCATGACTCTCCTCTCTAGTGGGAACAAAACTCATCTTGACACTATTTTTTCCCAAGAAGTGTGGTGCATCATAGACCACTTGCTGGAGGCATAGCCCAGCACATCACCTCTGCCTTTCAAACAAACCAACGGGTCTGCTTTCAAATGACCTTCCCCTGTTTTCAGAAACTCCATCAAATCCCAGAAAGCTTGTCTCTGTAATCCTTTATCTCCCCCTGCCTCTCTAACCAGCACTCACTGCTAGCAAAGCAGCTTCCCTGGTGGCTTTGCATGTCTCAGAACAACTTCCTACGTGCCCCTCCCTTGGAGGTTCAATTTCATTGATATGTGCTTGAATGTGTATACTTGTATATGAAATGCAAGCTCTTGATTACTCATTTTCTAGTCTCTTGAGAATTTCCTCACCGATGTGCTTTCATGCACCACATATAAAAGCACCTATGCAAGACAAAGTGTATGAGCTGGAGCAAACCGTCATCAGCCACACCTTATACATTGCACAAATCTGTTCTGATCTGTTGCCTGTGTTCTTGCTAGAAGGTCTGACACTCCCATCCCATATCAGTGCTCAATCTGCTCATCTTTTGTTTTTCCTCAACAACTTTATGTAAACTCATGCCCCTCTCACTGTGAAGCCACGTAAATGTTTTGCAGCTAAAACCTCAGTCTGCAAATAACTTCATGTCTAGCAGTGCCTACCAGCATGTATAAAGCATTCCCACAAAAACAACCAAGCAGCAAGACTGCAAATGAGGAAATGATCATGTAAAACAGGCATTTCACCACGTAGAATGTGTAGAGACAAACAGATGTGAAAATATAGATTTCACCAGTTGCAATGAAAGAACCTTTTGTTCTGGGACTGCATTTGGGATATGCAAGCTCTGGCAGGAATTATTTAGCTTGAAATGAGTGAAGATAAATTAATACAGTTTCCATTGAATATGCCAGAACAATTATTTTCAGCCTGTTTAAAAATATTCAGAGAATGTACTTCAACATAGCATCACAAGGACTGACTTGAAAAAAGAAGTGGTGCAAGCAGGATGGAGGCCACGTAAGTAGATTCACTGCTGCATTTGGCCTTGTAGAAGGTAGCAAAGGTTAATGCAACAAGAGTTGTAGCTGGCCCTTACTAGTATTTTAATAAAAGGAAAAACATAAAGGGTTCATGACAATTTCTATACTATTTTCTCTTCCTCCCAAACCAGTATGTTCTGAGCTGTAGGAGGGGGACACAGCTCACGACTGCTGACGCAGATTTCTATGCTCAGCACACTGATTCATGTTACAGAGGAGGCTGCTCACTAGTGCCACCAGCATTTCTGATGTCTCAAGAGAAAGTTCCTTACCTCAAGTTACAGCAGCAACTACAAATCAAAGTTCTGATTAAGAAAATAAAATAAAGTTGAACAATGCATTTGGTGTGAGGCTGGAGTGCACATTTATGATCGAGATGAAAATCAGAGATGAAACAGCACTAATGTATTAAATTTGATCTTTTAAAATCTTCTAACCATGTGCAGTGATATAACAGAAAATCTTTCTGAAATAAACCTAGTGCAGTCGTGTTTGAGCAAGCTCAAACCAATGCATTTATTTTGTGAGTGCTGATGTGGCCAGGTTAGATGCATAACGAGATGTCTCTCCTTTTCCAGGCAGACACACTGAGTTCCACTGGGCACAGCACAACAGCCATTCCAGCACATCCCAGCAATTTAAAAAACACAGCATCAGAAAACTCAGAAGAATGCTGTTACTGGCAAAGGGATCCTCTTGTACCTCTGCACTTTACAGGTCTTTAAAGAAAGCACAAAAAAAATGTGTGGATTATAAACAAGACAGTTTATTGATTTAATATATGTTTTCAAGGCACTTACATGTTGCAGTTTAGAACTCCACTTGATAAAAAGGGGAATCCTTCATAAACCTCACCTTCACTGTATAAAACATACAACTTCAAGGTCAAGTAAAACAACCAAAATATTCCAACAAGATTCTGACTACAAAATATGTACATTCCTAGAACCACAAAAGAATCCATAAGCACCTACAAAACCCACAAGGGTTTTTTGCATTTTCTGGATTGACTATAATTTGAAATTCATGTAGTATGAAATTCATCCTAGCTAGTTTTTACCACGTCAAGGCTGGACATTAGGCTAAGTCAGAGCTGTCTTCTCTCACCTATATTAAGTATCTATGTATGAACAAACCAAACTGTTCTCTGCCAAAGACTATTCTGTACTGTCCACAGGAAAGTCTTCATTGATGTAATCAGATTTTTAAATTTTTTACTAGGGATTCAGGATGGAATATTAAAGCAAAATCTATATGCAGTTATCAGTTACAATATTACATCTGCATTTTGTATTAAATCAAGTGATCACTGATACAATAAACTTACACCCATATAAAGTTTTCATCAAAACGTTCCATAATATGGCAGGCATTTTGGCCCAGTGCCTAACAGTAGCAAAACTGAGGAAGAAAACAGAATGCTGGCACACTCACTGATGAATTAGGTATTTAGCTTGATTTTAACTATAAAAACAAAAACTAAACTAAAAAAAACCTTGTGCTTTAAAAATTGAGCCAAATGCTCAAGATACAATTCCATAATGGATAATCTACTTGAAATGAACATCTGTTATCAAACAAAACTATTTTGTCAACAGAGAGCAAGAGTTCAAACCCTTATGCTAAAGCCGGAAGAGTCAGCACAAATTCTACCACATTTTCTGAGGCTTTCATGAGGGATTTTTTGTTCAGAGCATGCAAATGTCCAAACTCAAGAATGCCCACTCAATTGTGGGGGCGTTCTAACTGCATTGCAGTTTTTTTGACTCTAACAGAGTCATGGTCTATGACTCTATGACTCATGGTCAACTATTGTATCATGGTCTCATTTTTTATACCACCAGCACTACATCAGCCCTATGTTCCACCTCCACTGCACACTGAGCACCACAAATTTGTATACACCTGTCTTTACACCAATGCATTTACCAAAATCTCACAGAGCACACATTTCACTTCTGTACTTTTGTTCAGTGTGCTGGAAGTTGACAGTGTGGATTTTTCAGCAGTGCACTATTTTGGTACCAAACTGTAGGCACACCAGTAGGCAGGTACTGGAGCTTTTGCTGTTGACAGGAAGGTCTCAGTGGTAGCGAGATGCGAGACAGGCTTCTTTATGGGTCAGGAAAGTGTTGGGATTAAAATTCTTTACTGCTCCTGGGAGTGTGGCCTTGGAGAAGGTATAAAGGTATCAGGTTACTGCTACAGCCTAGAAGGCCCTGGAGGCAGGCTGCATCTCTCAGCTGGGATCTGGAGGAAGCTGGTGTCTGTTTGGCGCCAGCAGAAGACATCTCAGGAAATGGCAAGAGGTGTACAGCTGCACCTCCACAAAGGATGCAGGGGTGTCCCCGTGGTGGCTGGCACCACCTCTCCAGCTGAGAGTTTCTCAGAACAGTCCCAGAGATTTTTTGGGGGGAAAGCAGATAAGGTCCACCACGCAAATCTACAGTGATCCACCTGAGACACCTGAACACCCCGAACCTTTTACACTGATCACATGGCTGAACTCACATGCTGGCATCAGGGAAAATGTGCTAATGACAGACATAGAAACTGTGCTAAGGTTCTAATATACTTTAGTTTGAGCATATAAAGGGTTTGTATCTTTAGTCTCTAGTGCTCTAATAACTTCACCAGCTGAGGATTTGGTTTGCGTATTTCCCAGTGACAAGGGCTACACTTCTTGAAGTGGGCTCTGAAAAATGCATTTCTTAAAAATGCACCACAATCATGGCTGACCATGGCACAGGTGGTAAAGATGAGAAGGACTACCCCCACTGGTTCTGCATTTGGTTCCCAGAACACAGCAGTAAGCAGAGTTTATGTCTGGCCCTCCTTGTGGGTGAAAATTTCCCATAATTGAAATCTATGAATGACTGAAACACACCTAATCATCAACAATTACAAAAATAATTCAAAATGAAGTAGTGTGAAATGAATAGCACCAAGGATCTGGAGGCCCATAAATCCATTCTATAAAAGTGAAAACGGCAGTACCAAGGCCTAAATAAAAACAATTCCAGTGTTAACTGAGTGAGTGCAGTGCTGAGACTGCTGAGAACAGCGTTTTTACAAAGAGGCTGGCTGGAAGCTGTAACAATATAAAGGCACAAAAAAGATGAGAAGTTCCATTTTAGTAAGAGACTGGTTATGAACACAGCACCATTCCCTTCAAGTCAGTTCATCCTTTGAAGTCAACAGGAATTTTATTATTTGTCCTCAGTGGAAATAAAACTGAACCTTATCTGGAGACTGCATATCACTATTGAGCTTGAATTTCCAAAAGTACAAAAACATTCCCTTTGCACAGAAATTATTGCACATTTTATCACCGGAGCAAAGTTGGAGTAGGCAGTACTTGGTAGTAGCGTATAAGGCACATGTGTTCAGTATTCTGGAAGATGAAGTGTAAATTGTGAAACTTCAGAAGAGGATACATACTACCTCACAGGATTGTTTCTGTCAGTAGCTCCACGACACATGACAGTATGCAGCCTAGGACTTGATTCTACTGTCATCTGCTTCAATACACAGACTGCAGAAAAAGCTGTGTTTGCTTCACTTAAAGCAGAATCTACCCTTTTGTCAGGAGCAGGAAGTTCTGATGTATGCAAAATTTGATATATGTGCATCCACACATAACCTAAGCCTAAAGGTAATCCAGCAGACAGGCTGACTAGCAGACACACAGTTCTTGTCATGTGGATTAGAGGTACTGGATGTATTTTACCAGTCTGTAGACACTAAAGGCTAGAGTTCAGTATCAAATAAGTAAAAAGAAATCAAAAGAACAAACAGCACCTCACAGTATTTCACCATAATCCTTATTCACTGCTGTACTATTGTTGCTGAGTTGAATTCTAGATATCCAGTTCAGTGACATGGATGAACACCTGTTAAAATAGTTACACCTTTGTTTCTTTAGTACTGGCCTGTGAACAACCTTCAGGTCAAAATTACATTATTCAAATTAGCACCATGGCAATTATTGAAACAATTTAAAGTTCTTCAAAGAGAAGTAGTGATTCAGGAAGGAATACAAGATCTTTACAGAAAAATCAGGTTTTTTTAAAAAAAGTTATTCTATTAAGATATATAATCCATGATGGAACATTCAATTTCACCTGTCATGGGAAATAAAAAATACGGCATACACAGGGTGCAGTCAAAATCCATAAGGCCAAATCCTGCACTGATTTAAGTGAAATTTTTGCTGATGTACCAGCTGGAAATCTTCTTTTGTGGCCACTGTTGTCAGTAAGATTTTTATTATTATTATTTCACAGGTATTTAGATTTCACCTAACACACAGTGTATCATTGACCTATAATAAATGAGTGTAAAAAAGAACAAATTATATGTCAAAAATGTATATTCCCTTCTCCAGACTACATCAATTGGCAAGACCAAAACTGGCATAACTATACCCAGTACTGATTGCGCTTCAAAGTTGGGTTTGTTTTTCGACAGTATTGGATCATGTCAGGATCAAGATTTGAAAAGCTGTTATTCAGAGACCTTTCTAGAGTTGGAGAAACCACTGCAGGAAGCAGTTGTTCATGTCTTCCTGCCATGAGCGCCGAGGCTGTACTTCTCTCAGCTCCCTTCGGGAGAGGAGTCACTGTAACTGTGGGTACAGTCAAGCTCCGTTCCAGACATCGATCTGGACTTCTGACGATTGCATCTGCTTGACTTTTGACAAGAGGTTTTGCCTTCTCTTTCTTCTGACACATTAGCAAAACGCATACAGAAGTAACAGCAATGATCAGTAGCACAGACACCAGGACCAGGGGCATAATGACGTACCAAGGGTTGCTTTCACCTGCCTGCTCTCTGGGACTCTTGGCATTAACCTGGTTTGTATTCTTAAACTCCACAGATACACTTGTTCCCACTGCCAGATCTAGCAATGGACCTTCCTCGTGTAGATTTCCCCAGAGATTCTGCCCTGGCCACATCGTTGGTTCAGTCTTCTCTGGTGCTACCGCAGGCTCTTCATTCTGTGAGGAGGCTGATGCCTCATCATTTGAGGTAGAGGAAGCCTTGAAAGTGGTCGTGCTGGTTACAAAGGGTACTTCTGTTGTAAAACCCTGCACAGGCGGAGGACTGTGTGGCACAATGGAATACTGAAAACAGCCAACAGCAGGCTGCACAGCATCTGCCCTGAGTATAAATGTAAATGAGTCATTTATCAGATCAATGCCTGTCATATTCGTCTCTATGTCTAGAAGCAAAACACCACTATCAATGTCAGCCTGGGTGAATGTTTGAATATCTTCAAACATAGCACCAGTCACAAACCTTTTCTTTACAATCCTTCCATGAGACGGGGGCACTATCACTTCAAATCTAGGATTACTATTCGTCAAATTAGCTAGCTCAGAAGCATCCAGGTCACTGCTTCCAAATTTATAAGCTGCTTGATTTGAAATCTGCAGGCCACGTACAACTTGCACTAAAGGCTTCACTGTGATGTTCAGCACTTGTCCTGTTAGATTGACTTCTGCAGTGAAAAGCATAAACTCCACTACTTCTTTGAAGGCAGTGAGATTTGTCAGGTGGTAAGAGAGCCTTCCTGAGTCCAAATCTGCCTGCTCAAATTTAGTAACCTGTTCACTTCCAATCATCAGGTGCCCATATTTGAGTGGCTGAGTTATTTCATACATAATATTAGTGTTTCTTCCATTTGTGACAGCGGAAAGCTGAACATCAGTAATAGTGACAGATGTCTGGCCCTGTGGAAGTGCAACACTAGTAAGGTTGACTAGGACAAGAGCAATTGGTATGACTTCAAGACTGAACAGTTTGTATAAAGGACGATGTTTACCATCAGTCACACTGAAATAAAACACCCCAGAAGATGAACTTCCATCCTGTACAAACCAAACACTTCCACTGTCAACATCAGCTTGTGTGAAATCCTTTATAGAGACACTGAGATTGCTTTTCATTGCTAAATAACCATTATTGGGACTGCTAACAATGGTGTATTTGAGCTCGGCTGGGGCATTATCTAGGTCTTCAACCTTCAGATTCTCTGGCCCCAGCATTGACACATCTCCCTGCAGGACTTTCAAATGCAGCTTTTTAGTCTTCAGTTCTGGAGACTGGTCATTCACTGGAAAAACAGTGATATTAAACATCTCCTCCAAAACTTCACTATGGGGCTTTGTAGCAGGCTTACTCTTTAGATTTAACCAAACAGCAAAAGTGAAATTGTCATTTAGTGATTCAGAATTATCATGTATGTATGTAATTCCAAATTTGTTCAGTATGTATTGGGAGAAGTTAGGCTTTTCTTTGGTAACATTTCTTTCTCCAACAACAATCATGCCATATTGGGGTAAAGATACAACCTGATACCAGACTTCATACATGGAGCGCTGTACATCAGGTAGCTTAATCAATAGATTTGAAGCATCTAAATTTGTTTTGTTGATTAATACTCTACCTCCTTCCTGGACTATGGCACCTAGCAGAAAGGAAAAGAGAATGTTACAAATTGACTATTTTATAGTTGCAATATTTCAGATATTACATATCAAACATTGACAATGCTCAGAAAATTCTCTCCTTTGTGGTATCCTTGATTTCCATATGTTATGGCTAAAAATATATCACCACTACTTTTAAAATACAATCACATATAAGAACCAAGATTTTCTGCAGATGCATGCACTAAAATTAAAGCAATATCAGTATCTCAAAGCTTCTGCTTGTGTTTTCACCTACCATTACAGAAAACAGAATATCTTCTAAACAGCAGTAGGAAGCATCAAACAGAGTTAGTTAATCTCATTTCTAAAGATGCAGTGAATGCAGCTTTCCAAGCTACTATCTACACTACTCTTTGTGTCAGAAGCAGTCTGGTCACAGCTTACTGAAGAGAAAGGAGAGTTCTTCATGGAACTCTGACAGATTCGAATGAACAGTGCAGCATTTTTACCTGTATTTGCTAGAAGACGACTATTTTGATCATGCCTGGCAATTTCGTATGAAATGACAACATGGAACACCTGGATGTCCAGAGCTGATGGTGGAGAGGAGACAGTAAATGTGAAGAAATCTTCTGCACTCCAGCCAGTTGCCTCGGCATCTAAGTGTTCATACATGATCACACCTTTATCAACCTGTTTCAGGTAAAGATGTAAGAGGAAAATTATTTTAAAGAGAAGAGTGTTAAGGACAGAAAAAATATCTTGAGAACATTGTTCAAAGAGGCCTTTATACCTGTGGTGGGTTTGTG